>APFE030137535.1:209034-219524 GCA_000404065.3 Pinus taeda
ATAAAACCACGTGAGAAGATATTTAAAATCGTACCCACTTTGCTTTATGAGTTTAGAAAAGATCACGTGACTTTTAAAGCCTATGGGACTATGCCTTTCGACTTTCAAAGACATTGACTCTGTATTGAGCTGCAAAAAACACTAACTTCTCTCCTAAATGGTGGCTTGCTTGTTGACTACTTAATTTCCTCGGTGATGGGTGTTCATGGCAGCTGCAGCTGCTTCCCTCAAAACAGATGGGTTTTCAACCGAAACTCTATCTATGCTATCTACAAACCAAACGAGCTTGGCTACAACGATTGAGAAACTTTAGACTATCTTATCACTCGTACATGCATGATGCAGTTGTAGAATTTCTCTGTCTCAAACCTCGCTCTAATACCAATTTGTTGGAAAGGCAAAGGAGACAAAGCATTTCACACATAAAACACGATATGTTTCTCTTCTATTGATCACGCAAAACATGATGCTTACAATGAACTCAGTGAAGGGTATTTATCCTTTTCCAACTAGAGACTTGCCTAATTTATCTTGACACGCAACCACATGCAACCACACACTAAAATTCGTCTATCACTTAACTTGACTTGACTCAACAATCAAACACTCAATCACTCAGTTAACTGACTCTCTATGTTTAGCCAACTCCTCATATAGGATTAATTATCTTATTTTAAAAAAATCCATTATTGCCTTTACACATGTTAGTTGTTACAATTTCCTAGAAAAGGAAATCGAGAAGGGTAACCTCAAACCACTTCAGCTTAGTAGCTAGCCCTACTGAGCATGAGAAGGATCTCTCTAAGTCTCTTATCAGCGATATGACTTTAAAGAAAATGAGTTTTAGGCTATATATATATATATATATATATATATATATATGTGTGTGTGTGTGTGTGTGTGTGTGTGTGTGTGTGTGTGTGTGTATGTATATTTGTTTGCTTGTTTGTGAAAATTTGGGTTTTAGGGTTTGCTGAACTAGGGTTTGGAGCCACAAACAGGTCTAGGCTATAGGAGTGCAGGAGAAAATATGACAAGGAGCTAGATATTAGAAGCCATGGTGTATTTAGAATATTGTTAGTGTAGTATAGAAGAGAAAATGTAGAAGAAACTAATGATCATAAGTAAACATGATTTCATTAGCTCAGGAATACATAAACATAACTATGAAAACCAGATAACAGAGTTTGAGAAATAAGAATTATGTATATTTCATTGTAAGGCATCCGTAGAAAGAAGAGATATCATGTAGATAAATATGTTTTCACCTTTAGAAAACAAATAGAATGAAGAACAAACACCATGAACTCAGTGGGCTAGATTTCCTTGAAAATAACTGCAACTGCCTTTGTATTAGTTGAAAACATGATTACATGCAAGCCTCCTCCACAAAAAGTCCAACCCTTCTCAGTGAAAGAGAAATTATTCATATAGACTCTCTTAGACCACTTTCCCACCTTCAGGAGTCGAATTCCTTGGTGGAGGAACTGACTCCAAGATTCTCTCAACCAACAGGTGAGAGTGAGAAGGTGAAACTCAAACACTTCCTGGAGAGTTTTTTTAGGAGTTTTCTTCCTTTATGAGGCCTAATAAACATCAAAAACAACCTATGATGTACATTTATTCATTCCTACATCATTTAGCCTCGAAACTAGTGCCATTACATAAATATGTTTGACTTTGACTAAGTCAAATTGGAAATTAGAAATTTTACACAATGAAATTTATAAATTAAAACATAGAAAAGTGCAGAAGTGCAGCGCCGACTTTGAGTTGATTTTCAGGTGCCTTACAAAGTTCCCAATGCAAGGCTGAGAGAACAGCTAACTAAGCCTTCAATTATAGTTTCCAGAATAATTTGAATTTTTGAATTTGACCCATGGGAAGGCCTAAAACAATCCATTCTCCCAAGGTCGCTCAAGGTGCGCAACGCCTGTCAAAAAAGGGTCCATAATGCTAGTCTTTTGCCACTTTTTGCACTTTTCTCCAAAATTGAGCCACCTCTGTAAAATCTAAGCAAATGGGTTTTATAGAATGGAAATATATTTCCAAAAATATAAATTTTTCTTGAAATAGATGCCTGAGGAAAAAGCGTTAGCTACTGATTTCCTGAATTTAGCTCCAAAATTCACAAAAAACCAAAAGTTCTTGGAATTTGCTCAAAATTAGCTAGAAGCTACAAAAAGATATATGTTAAAACTTCGTAGATTCTCCAGCAAGCATATCCAAGTTTACCTCATCCTTTTGGTCTTTTTTGTCTTCTTTGAGCTTGTTTTCAAGCTAATTTACCTTGACATTCGCAATCATGTTTTCAACCTGGTAGTGGTGTGCCATATACCTAAGAAACTGATTATATCTATTTTCATTCTCAAGGAGGTTCTCCAAGTGTTCATTCACCCTATTGAGCCAATACTCCTTGTCTTGATTGACCTCAATAGAAATTCTATCCTCTAGGACTATGTCTTCATTCAACAGGATGTGTTCTTCCTCTTCTTGTGATGACTTCTTTAGGCCCTTTGTTCTTGGCCTTTTCCTCTTACCTGTCCCTTTCGCTCCTTCAGGCTCACTTGACTTTATGATTTCTTTGTTCTTGCCAATTTGTTGTAATAACTTGGTTTTCTCTTTTTCCATGATCAATTTCTTTGCTTTGAGTTGACTATTCTCTTGTTAAAGGAATGAAAAGATGTATATAGCTCTTTCCATGTTGACTGTAAGCTCCTTGATCTTATAGTATTTATATATGATTGTATGTTGCATGCTTGAAGTCTGATCTTCTGCCTCTAAATCAACTAGCTCAAACTTATGTTCAACTGTGTCTTTATCCTGCATTTTTGATCCCTACTTTGTTGATGTAGAAGGCTTGGCCCCTTTCTCACCATGAGAAGCAAACACAAGCCTCTATCCTCTCATGTACATCCTAGTCACATCAAGCTTAGGTGCTTGAGTTTTCTCAACTGATTTTCTAGAGGACCCCACTTTCATTTTCTATTTTGGTATGTTAGAGGTTTAAGCTGCTACACTAGCTTCATGCCATTTCATGGCTATTTCCAAAAAGGTTTCCCAAGTCATACCTTTCTCTGCAAGCTAGTGAAGGACTATATTCTTGATCAAACTATGAGAAAGAGGCTTGGGTAGTGCTCCATGTTCTTCATTTGTATCTTCTCTAACATTTTGGATATGCTCCTGAATAGGTAGTTACACATGTTGAGTGGCTTCTGAGAGGTGAAGTGCATTAGGAGGCAAAAATGATAAGCATACAACCTGGGGAATATTCCTTCACATGTAAATAACTTCATGATAATATTCATCAAAGGGGCATATTTCTCCAATAAGTATCTGAAAGGCATAGTGTGAGCATGTTTTTCCCTATATGGTGTTTTTAAGAAAGGTTTATAATATTCAAGATCTAGGTTCATTCCCTTGAACCAATATTCACTATTGTTCGGTAGCCCTATAGCAATTGAAATGGAGGCCACTAAAAAAATGAATTCAACACTAGCAATAACAGTACTTTCACCCTTCAACTGTGTTGCCACCCAATCTATCAACTGCTCGTCAAAACCCACCTCACTCGCCCTGTTGCATAAATCCAAGCAATGTGCATCTTAAAAGCATTGTTTGATAAAGGGATATGAGTTTATTTCATTGCAATTTGATGGCTTATATCTGAGGGTTTTCCCTCCCTTGTGATGTCTCTTCCTCTCTGGTGAAGATTCTGCCTCCATGATGACAAAAACCCTAGCAGTAGGAAAATGAGAAAAACTATGAGGTATGAGTGGAAAATAAAGTGATGTGAAATCGGAGTTTGACAAAATGGCAAAGGAGGTTTGAAAGAGGTAGAAATGAACTTTGGAGAGCTAATGAAAATGAGTGGAAAAGCAATGGAGGAATGATCTTATTGTGAGGAGGAAAAGCATAGTTTGTAGTGAAAGTGCCCAAAAACCCGTAGGAATGAACTAGGGTTTCACTTTTGGAGAGGTAAAATTTTGTTTTGAGGTTTATTAAGTGGTTAATATAGGTTTAAGGAAACATTTTACATGTTTAGAAACCAAGAAATAAGAATGGCTATCATCAACCTATCATTCCCCATGAGAAATTTCACTACAAACCCTAATTTGAAAAATCATTTGCATGAGATGATTTTGAAAAGAAAAGAAGGAAGAATAATGGTTTACTTACTTGTTTCTTGGCTTAGAAAGAAATGAAATCAAGTTTGCAGGCTTAAAAATCAAATTTGAGAGAAATTTGGGCGTTTTTTGGACACTTTACCCTGTGCACAGCGCAGTTAGGCTATACACAACGCTTGTGCGCAATGCAGTGTCTCTGTGTGTAGTGATTTGTCTCTGTGCACAGCACCTTGTCTCTGTGAGCAGCGCCTCAAGGTTTTTTCCAATTTTGCCTAAGAAACCAACTTTTTCTCTCTTTTGGGTGGGAGAGCTCGATACTCAAGAGTGAATAGGAGGTAAATGAACCAAGTTTGGGGGCTTTTGAGTTTATATAGGAAAAATTATTTCTCCTTTTAAAAGGAAATGGATCCCACAAACCTCTGAAAACTGATTTTTTCACTTTTGAAAACAGAGTCACCTTTAATGTTGAAACCTGAGCTGTCTTTTCACTTTCCTGAGTAATAGAACTTCTTCTTCTAGAACTTTTCAAACATGAAAACATCATGAATGTGTGATAACTCACAAGTCAATACCAAAGAGCTTCTTGTCATGGTCTTTTCACCACTGGATTTATTCATGAAAAGGACGGACCTTGGAAACCCTAGTGACCTCATAGATGACTTGAAACTAAATGGAATGATGATGATGACTGAATTGTTTTTATTATGACACCTTCATAGAAAATGTGATAGGTGACCAGCATGAGTGAATTTTCAAAAGACTGGCCTCATTTCTAAACTAACCAAACAGTTACCAAATTTTACTGTGTAAACCTAGTGACATGAAAAATTTGATTTTGATAGTCCTGGCAAGCAATTATAAAAGCACATTTGATCCAGGTGATAGGTTAACAAGACTAACACTAACATTGGCTCCAGCTAGGGATGGCAGCTCCTTGGAGGTGTGTTACTGGGAATAGTGTCCACTCGGAGCTGTTATTCCCACTAAGACTGGTAGCTATCTTAGAAACAAACAAGTAAAATCTACTTTCGCTTTCCTTTATGAAAATAGATAAGAGTGGAAGAAAGGACACCAACCTTAGTCTTGCGCTTGGTTCCTTACTTGATTCCTCTCCTTCCTGATAGATCTTTGTCACTTCTTCTTCATCTGCCCAGCTTCAAAGAGCACCTGTGGAATCCAAGAAGCATACTACTATCGAAGAACGGAGATCAATATTCATAAATAACACATGACCATATATGTATTAACCATACAAATGCATATATAATCAAACATACAAGAATATGGAGGAAAACTTGAATATCTTTATTAATATCAAGAAAAGAAAGAGGATTACAACCAATAGTTCTGACCCAACATCATCCTCCAACAAGAAAGCCCTTCTTCACCTCAGGTAAAGCTTAGATCACCCAACACTATGAAGTTTCACCAGAAAACCAACAGCACTTCTCTACAAGATACAAGATTCCAGCCCCTGGATCTTTGTGATGAGGGATCCATATATAGATGATTGTAGGGGGTGAGTCATATTCTGGGGTTTTGATTAGTGTCCTCTCTCTGATAGTTCTTGATTCCACTTGGAAACTGATGATCTCTTACTCATCCCTGGTCGAAAATAGAGAGGCAAGTGTCAGAGGGGAAGCTTCTGGAAGATTCCATGATCTTCTACCTCGCAAACTGTCTCTGCCATTTGTCCATTCTCGCCCATCACACCCTACAGAGGGGCCATTCAGTATGCATCACACCCTTTACACTGGGAAGGTGATATGCATCACACTCTCTACACTGGGTATTCAATATGGTCCAGTTTTGACCATTTCTGAGCAGTTTTTAGTGGAGAACTTCAGGGAGATGATGTAATCAGCTGACCTTGTTTCTTTAGGTAGTGAAGCAACACTTTTAGGGACTTAGGAACACTTAGTTTATGGACATTTATGATTGGAGTGCAGTGCCCAAAAATGTCTATAACACCCTCCACCCAACATCCACTCAAAACTTACCAATGATTGATGTTGACACCCGTGCACATGTCCCCAAAGACATTCACTACTAGAATGAGAAAAAACACACATTAATGGTTATTCTCAACTCACCTAATCCTAGGGTGTAACTATAACATCCAAAGAAACCCTAACTACTTTAAACTCTGAACTTTAATTTCCATATTGACATTATTACTTTAATTACTTTATTTTTTTTTAATTTTTAAAATTAAAATCCAACATAAAGAAATAAAATAATTAAAAAATAAAAATTCTCCCCAAGTCAACCTTTCATTGAAAGAGCTCCTTCTTGGGAGATATTTCCCATTCCAAAGTTGAATCCCTACATGGAGAGGGCTCCCTTCACAGAGATATTTCCCTTTCTAGGGTTGTTCCTCCATGAGTGGAACAATCTTCACAAGGATGACCCTCTATTGAAGATGATATTCTTGTAGGTCCATGAAACACCCAACAAAAAATTGATTTAACAGAAACACCATATTTAAATTAAAAATAAATGCCTAGTATTTTTTTAATTACTAATTAAAATTAAACATTTTAAATTACATAATTTTATTTTCGAAATCGGTTCCTACATTAACTACAAGTTAAAGGAAAAACATTTTTAATCACTTAAAGTTCATCAAAACCAAAATAATTTTAATCATTGATCTCTCACATAAAAAGACAATAACTATTGAATAATCAAAATCAAAACCCTAGAATGCTACACAAAATTGATCATTTTTCAACTTGGAATATGGAAACTAGGCAAGCCATTTTAGAAATAATCTATGAACATTGAAACAAAACCTTCAAAGGTAATTGAATTAGAGATAATAGAGAAATGAATATTTTAGATTATGTGAGTTCTGAGCTGATGTTCTAGAAGTCGTTGTTTTCCTATGTAAGTGAGATGTAATTGATTGAGAGACTTTATCATCCAAGTTGTTATGTTTGTCAAGTCTATTAATCCCACTGCTATATAATGGGACAATGTCATGTATTTGGTGAGTGACTAGGTATAGACCTCATTTAATAAAGTCTTGATTTATTATTATTTTTTTAGCTCTATTTGATTAAGTTGTTATAAAAATGGAGGGTCATTGATCTGATAGGCTTGATCTCGGATCTGAGTTGAGTAGCACTATGATTTGCATGTGGCTCTAAGTTTAGCAGTGCAAAGATCTACATGTGGTTGTTCCATGTGGATTTTCATGTTTGGATCTTATTCCTATGTCGGTATATTTTGCTTGTAAGAGTATATTATGGGGATATCGGTGGAGGTTGTATTATAAGGGGCTAAGTTTGTGACCCTATGTCTGTGGTCATGGGCCTACTTCAGGGCATAGGGGGTGAGATACAAGGGTGTGAAAATGAATATTGTGTAGAGCTTTTTGGTGATCAGGTTGTGGGCTATTTCTTGTTCTTTCAAGTTCTAGTGTGTCACCTCTGTTAGAGAGTCATAGATTTAAGAGAGAAAAAGAGTGCAGTGATCATTAGAATTGTTGTTGATTTGTTCGAATTGCATTACACTTGATGCCATGTAGGAGTAAATATATGGGAGATTCAAGAGTTGAGGTGTTGTGGTTGCTTTTGGGCCACGTTTTTGGTGGCCATAAGCATTGAATCATCATATCTCCAGCCATAGCTAGGCTATGTTGTTTTATTTTGGCATGGATTAGATGGGATCATCCAAGGAAGAGAGACCCAATTCCATTTGTAGAGATTGTCATCGCATTAGTTTATTTCACATAATGGAAAGCGAATTTGATGTTCGTTGGACTATGAAGTTGGATTCAAATTTAAGCTATAAAATTAAATAAACAAATGTTAAAAATATGCTAAATGAATGACATGGAAGAATGTGGAATTACGAAAGAAATGCGTTTGTTGAAGCATTAGAGAACCTAGATACAAATCTATGGGTGCAAGAGACAATGTCCCATCGTTGTTGCTTGGAATATACTTGGAGAGGAGGTGTCATCGGATTTCCAGCGCTATGTATTTGGAGTCTTGCCAATGGAGAGGACGTTGAAATTGGTAGTTTAGAGTCAAATTGTGAGACATTTTAGGTATATTTTTTGAATTTTGAGGTTGTATTATATGTTGTGCGATTTGTTGTTGGGATTCAAACTCAAATTTTCTAAGTGCGAACTTGAGATCTTAACTCGATTTTTTTGGGGATTTGTAAATGGGGACTTACATTTAAACAACAAAAAATTGTTATCTTTGATTCTATCCCGATCGACTTGTACTTGTGACAAAAATATCTCAGGCCTTACAACCCTTTTTTACCATTAAGGATGGGTCTAAGTTGGACATGAATTTTGGTCTCATTTATTCTTGAGGAAATTGTTATTGTGACAAGTGTGGTGCAATGTGTGGATAGAATCAAGGCTTCTACAAATAAAGCAATGTTGTGAGGTTGAACTTGTGATCTAAAAAGTGGTCAATTAGTTGTATTTCTTTGGTAGGCATTGAAGAATTGACATTAAAAAAAAAAAAAAAAACTGGGTTTGAGTGTGCAAAGCATACATCAAGAAGAAATCTACAACGTCAATAGGGGTTTTTAAAAAGTGAGCATTCAAAGAAATTCTAGCCTTGGTGTTGGAATACCTATTTAGTTATGTAAAGTGTTATTCAAAAAGAGGGTTTCTAACATCATTAGATTTTTAGACATAGTTGATTAACTCAAAACACGAGTCAAATATTTCTTAAAGGAAGTCGCTAAGGGAATTTGTTTCAATTGTTCATTGTCATGAATTGGTAGTTGATCGTGGACAAATAAATTGAAGAAGATAGAGGGAGAATGCACAACGATCATGGGTGGTCAAAGGAGACTTAAACAATTCCAAAGAGAACTCAAACAGATCAGGAGAAAGCATGAAAGGGAAGAGGCAACATATTTTGTAGAAAAATATGGGGTGTTTCTAGCCATATCCAAGAAACCCATATCTGATGAAGACAAGAATTAGAATGCAGATTTGGAATAAATCAATGAAGATGAAGAGAAAATCAAGCCCAAAAAGATGAAGAGATAGAAGATCCAAATGAATAATTGAACAAAATAATGCATATTTTTCCCTATTTCACCTTTGAGAAAATCAAATGGAAGAGTTATTTTGTTTAAATTATTTATTGCACTTTGTTCAAACAGGTTTAGTAGATCCCCATGATAAAAGAAGGGATGCATTAGCATTATTTCTTATTATGTCAGTAGGAGATGGAAACATTTTTTAAAATATTTTAGATGAATTTGCTTAAGGAAACATTGCAAAATTTGTAGAAATTTTGAATAATTTAACACATATTCAATGGAGATTATCCTGATCATGTACTATTGTGGAAAACATACACAATACATAAGCTCCTCTACGTTGATTATCAATATAGCAGCATCAATAACAATAAAACATCAAGTCACACATTAACACAGTATGTATCCCGGGGAAAGCATCTCGCTAAAAACCCCAACTATCTGTATATTAATGATTGAGTCATGTAACATTACATAGAATAATACTTCTCACAAGTATCTCCACCTCTGTTACACACAATACAACTCAGATCTGATCTCCAAATCTCTTCCACTGCTTCCCTGCCTCCACTGCTCAATACCTGCTCAAGAATTGATGAGAAATGGCTCACCAAACTCGTTTTTCACCTGCAAAAATAGTCACTCGCTCTTTGTGGATGTGAGCATAAGCTAAAATGTGGGAAAATATGTGGGCAAACTCATTGGCATACTCAATCCCTTGATTGTGCAAGATCTGATGCACAACTATAGTCACAACTGATAGCAATCTGATTCTCTAACACCTGTCCCTGCTGAACTGAACATGCACTGACATGCAACTGAGTTAACTGATGTATTCATTAGTTGTATTATGAGTTAATAACTTGTGAATTAATTAATAACTAATTCACCCAACTCATCTCTAGTCTATTTGCCAGTTAGACTAAATACAACCAGTTTAACAAAGCTAAACTGAACACAACTCCATCAACTGCACCTCCAGTCCACTAAACTCAACTCACTTGAGTTCTAACTGAAGTCATGCATGCAAATATTCAACTAACCCATAAGAACCACGTATTTCCTTCATGCAATTGCATGTGCCACATCCGTAGCTCGAACTGAAGTGCTCCAAGAGAATAGGACAAAGTTTATAGTCCAAATATTATTGTGAGATAATAATATTTGACTTTTCTATTTTTGACAGCCAGTCTAAAAATAGACTTGATCACTCACACTGTGATCACTCACACTTCCATCAAAAATAGAAGTCCATCTATTTTTCCAACTTGATCAATCATCCATAAACAGCAACCTGCAATCAATAGACATGATCCATATGTCTAAAAATAGACATAGTCT
>APFE030137546.1:0-19893 GCA_000404065.3 Pinus taeda
AAAAGCAGGGATAGTACATACTCAAGAGTCTAAAAATCAGCTAGTGGAGGAGCAACAAGGGTTGAAATAGGTAATTTACTTGAAGAATTTAAAACTGAAATGTTAAGCTCTTTTTCTTCACAAATTGATACCTTGCAAGTTAAAAAGAAGCAGGCAGAGGCAGAAGCTGCTTTGGCTATTTTCTGCTCTAAATGCAGAGAAAAACACCAAGGGAATGCCCACTAGACAAGGTACCAATTTGCACTATTTGCGAGAAGGACCATGAGACTCAACAATGCCCTTCCTTACCAGGAATAAAAGCAGCACTACAACCAACTGAAGAAGAAGCTGAAACAGTTTACTTGCTGACACAGAGAAGGCAATGGCAACCATGAGGACAAGGTACGGATTCTAATATGCCATTTAATCGTTGGAATAATTATCCTCTTTTTCAAGCAAATTACCCATGCAGCAACCAAACCCTCCCTTTATGGATCCTACAATGTGGAACCCCTAGTCTCTACATCAATCTTATTTTAATTAGTGGAACCCAAGCTGGACAGCTTAGCAAATCCCATTTCCAAACCAATTCCCCCAGTATCAGCAATCTCTCTCTCTTCCATCAAACGCTCCTCTGAATAACCAGACAATGAGACCCCAGCTACCTGTACAACCGAACCCCAACCCTAATAATAATAAAGTTGTGCAGTTCATTGATATTCAGAACCAACCTATTTTCCCTATGAAATGTAATGATATTCATTTGCGGTCTGGGAGAGTAGTTGAACCTATTATTGATGATATTACTTCTTCTGACTCTGATAAAGAGGAGACAGAAAAAGATAAGTCATCCAATAAGAATGCTGGAACAGTTGAGTCACCCTCTAATACAACTGCTGAAATAGTAGAGCTGCCATTTCCTGAATGTCTGGCTCTCACTAAGACACCTGAGCCACCTGATTTTAACCTTCTAGGGGAATTGCAGAATCTGTATGTTAAAATTCCACTCTTACAAGCACTTAGATATGTACCAATTTATGCTAGAACTGTTAGAGACATTTGCATTAAGAAACCTATAAGAAAAGCTAAAGATCCCCTTACAGTTCATGTGATGGGTGATCTAGCTGCTTTAATGACAAGAAAAACCCCTCCTGTGAAATATGGTGACCCTGGTCATCCTATAGTTACAATATAGGTTGGAAAAACTTTTGTTTCTAGAGTTCTGGTAGATTTAGGTGCTGCTATAAACATTATGACCCTTGAAACTGCACAATTATTACAGTTAAAGAATGTAATTAGAGAGACCCCAACCATTCTAGAACTAGCTGACCGTTCCACAATCAAACCACAAGGGGTTATTGAAGACCTAACAATTTCAGTCGAATCTTGGAACTACCCAACTGATTTTGTTGTATTACAGACTAAAACAAAGTTGGGGGGACATCCATTGATTTTAGGGAGACCCTGGCTGGCTACAGCAGATGCCTTCATCAACTGTAGATCGAGTTCAATGACAATTTCTAATGGATGTGAAACTAAGCAGCTCACTCTTTACCTTCATGCTACACCTATGATTAACAATGATAACTCTGTATGGTTAGACTATGAGGATGATGATACCCAACCCATTTTGACTATTGGACAAGCCTTAACTTTTAAAGATACAATCGAGGATGAACTAATTAGTAATTTTATTTCCGAACCTTCTTCGGTTAACTCTGAAACACATGATCAATTGACTGCAATCTTGGAACCTAAATCACAGCAAAACCTTAAATCTGAAAATTTATCTCGAACATCAATTGA
This sequence comes from Pinus taeda, assembly GCA_000404065.3. Lineage (NCBI taxonomy): Eukaryota > Viridiplantae > Streptophyta > Pinopsida > Pinales > Pinaceae > Pinus > Pinus taeda. Next base: position 1,786 of record APFE030137546.1, read on the forward strand.
TATCTCCTCCAAGAGCATAATAGTAGAAATCGAGCCTGGCAAAACATTGAATATAAACCCTAACTTAACAGATGCTGAAACACAACAGTTAATGAAGTTACTTCGTGAAAATAAGGAAGCATTTGCATGGGACTACACAGATATGAATGGAATCTCTCCTGAATTATGTACTCATCGTATTTATATCAAAGAGGGGTCTCATCTAGTCTTTCAACCCCAGCGACGAATGAATCCCAATTTAAGGGAAATTGTTAAAGAAGAACTTCAAAAATTGCTTAATGCAGGGTTTATATACCCTATATCTGACAGTGAATGGGTTTCTCCATTAGTGATTGTACTTAAGAAAAATGGGAAATGGAGAGTGTGTGTGGATTATAGAGCTCTAAATAAAGCCACTCAAAAATATCATTTCCCCTTACCATTTATTGATCAGGTGCTAGACAGTTTGTCAGGAAATAGATTCTTTTCCTTTTTAGATGGTTTTAGTGGATATAACCAGATCAAGATTGCACCCCAAGACCAAGACAAGACCACTTTTACTAGTCCATGGGGAACTTTTGCCTATAGAGTTCTTCCATTTGGGCTATGTAATGCTCCAACAACATTTCAAAGAGCAGTGATATGAATTTTCTTTGATATGCTTAATGACTCTTTGGAGATATTTATGGATGACTTTACTCCTTATGGTGTGACTTTTGAAGATGCATTACAAAACCTTGAGAAATTACTTAAACGATGTATAGAAGCCCATCTTGCTTTAAGTATTGAAAAATGTCATATGATGATGAATCAAGGAATTGTATTGGGACACTTCATCTCATTCCTAGGAATTCAAGTTGATCCAGCTAAAGTGCAGGTAATTCAGACTCTTCCTATCCCCAAAACACAAACTGATGTAAGAAGTTTTTTAGGACATGCTGGATATTATAGAAGATTTATCAAGGATTTTTCTAAAATAGCTTCTCCTTTGTTTGTGTTACTTATGAAAAATGCCAAATTCAAGTGGACTGATGGTTGCCAAAAATCATTTAATGAACTTAAGCATCAGTTGTCTACAACTCCTATTTTAAGAGGACCTGATTGGGCACTGCCTTTTCATATATCCTCTAATGCTTCAGATACTGCAATTGGAGCTATCTTGGGACAAGAAAAAAACAATCTTCCTTATGCTATCTATTTCATTAGTAAAAATTTGACCCCTGCTGAACTTAATTACACAGTTACCGAAAAGGAATTTTTAGCAGTCATTTATGCTATTAACAAGTTTCGACATTATATTACCGGTTACCCTACGTTTTTTCATACTGATCACTCGGCCATTAAATATTTAATGAATAAATCGGTCACAAATGCTCGAGTTACCAGATGGTTATTATTACTACAATAATTTGATATTACAATTGTAGATCGACCAGGTAAAGAAAATGTAGTTGCTGATTTCCTTTGTTGGATAAAAACTGATGAGAACACTCCAGTAGATGATTCCTTTCCTGATGAATATTTATTTGCAGTATCTGCTCACTCATCTTGGTATGCAGACATTGCCAATTATTTAGTTGCAGGGAAGCTACCATCACACCTATCACACAGAGAGAAAAGAAAGATCATTCAACAAAGTGCTCGGTACAGCTGGATAAGTGGGTGTCTTTTTCACACAGGACTTGATCAGGAAATTCGGAGATGCATTAGAGAAGATGAGGTTTATGATATATTGAAGGCTTGTCATGATGGCCCTTGTGGAGGGCATTTTGTTGATAAAATAAGAGCACATAAGGTTCTTAGAATGGGTTATTATTGGCCCTCACTTTTCAAGGATGCAAAGAAGTATGTCAGGGCCTGTGATCGCTGTCAGAGAATGGGCCAGCCTAATCACAGAGATGAAATGCTACTGAACCCCCAGGTAATACTTGAACCCTTTGAAAGATGAGCTCTAGATTTCATAGGACCCATCAACCCTCAATCCAATCAAAGAATTTATATACTAGTTTGTACAGATTATATGACTAAATGGGTGGAAGCTAAGACACTCATTAGAGCTAATGAAGAATCTGTTTTAACCTTTCTATTTGAAGAAATCTTTGTTAGGTTTGGATTGCCTAGAGAACTAGTCACAGATGGAGGACCTCCTTCTAACTCTCATGGATTTAAAGATACACTTCAGAAATATCATATTAATCATAAAATGACTACGCCTTATCACCCCCAAGCTAATGGGCAGGTGGAAAGTACGAATAAAGTCATAGAAGCCATTTTAACAAAAACGGTAAAGGAGAATAGAAGGGACTGGTTTCAAAGGTTTCCTGAAGCATTATGGGCTTACAGAACTACTTGGAGGAACACTACAAGTTTTTCACCTTATGAATTAGTTTATGGTAAAAGTGTTGTTTTTTCTTGTGGAATTTGAAATTAAAACCTTAAGAATTGCTTTAGCTATTAACCTTGACTTGATTGATGCACAGACAGCTAGGTTGCAATAGCTTCAGGAATTGGATGAAAAGAGGTTGGATGCCATCCATCAAACAACTATGATAATACAACAAAGAACCAGGTGGCATGATAAAACCATTAAGCATAAGTAGTTCCAAAAAGGTAATTGGGCTCTATTGTATGACTCCTGTTTTGAAAATTTTCAAGGAAAATTAAGAACAAGGTGGCTAGGACCTTATGAAGTAGATACTGTTTTTCCAAATGGAACAGTTAGGCTCCTAACAATTGATGATTCTAGAACACAATTGTTAGTGAATGGGTATCGGCTCCGTTTGTATCAACAACCTATGTCTAAAGAGGATTTCAAGGCCACTTGCATGACAGATACACATTATGTCTTTCTGGGGTAGTTTGCTATCCCTCATTGCACTTAGTTTTTCTATTTATATATTTTTATTAGATTAGATTTCTTAACTAATAATCCTTGTCAAGGGTTGCCATGTTACAATTAACTCTTTTGCAGATCTTAGATTCGGAAGCTAGCTGAGAAGAACAATTTCAATACAAGAAGGATCAGGCTTCGGCTTGGGAAGAATTTCCATTTCACTTCAAATCATAATCCATTCCCTCTCACTACCCTTCAACAACACCTTCCCATTTTCTTTGTTGCTGAAACACCATTTTGCTGTTGCTGAAACACCATTTTTCCCGTTGCTGAAACACCATTGTTCCTGTTGCTGAAACACCAATTTTTCCCCATCTTCTACATTAATGAAACACCAACCTTTTCCCTCTTTCCCTAAGAAGCATCAATTTTCCCATTTTTCCCGAGATTGAGGGATTACTTTCTCTCAAAAACGATGGATACATATCACTTTTCATTGAGGGAATCAGCCATTCATCTTGATAATTGTGTTCCTTCACTATCACTTCCTGTGAATATAGAAAACCTTTCATATAAATACCCTCATACTTTATAAACCCTTTTTCATGACCATCGGTGATCTATTAAAGATGAGATTATATTTTCCGCACAACAATCAAAGGTAAAACGTGAAGGTATGCGTGTTTATGTGTAAATATTAAACTGTAGTTAAAGAGAAGATCTCGATATGATTGCCAAAATCACCATACATTCAAACCTATCATTTCAGCCACAGTTGGGGGGGAATACCAATATATTGCAATCATTCGATGATATGCCAATTACCGTCATTTTTTTTCACGGCCGTGTCTCATCACCCCGTCTCTGTCTTATTGTGTCATAACCTCATTTGCAACATCTTACTCTGTTTCGGCTGCCGCGCGACAACTTGGCTCTGTACTCTAGATTTTATTAAACAAGTAACTATGGGAGGAAATGCTGTTAGACATGAACCCAGCTCAATGGCTCTATTGGAACTTTACCAGGAAGCATATCAAATTTTTCTACAAGCAGGATGGGTGGACTATTTCCGAAGGCTCCCAGATTTTGATTCTCAGCAAGTTCTGGAATTCACATGCAATTTGAAAGAAGAATACTCTACTGTTCAGGGAGTGCGAATTCCAGTAACGGAGGAGGATATAGCGCAAGTTTCAAGGTTACCAACCAATGACATTCGTTGGATCAGTCAGAAACACCTCATTTTGAACGCACAAATTTTTTTTCTTTTACCAGGGGAGCGGGTCGAACCTAGAGGCAGGGGTGTTGCACTTCGTTCACTACCACCGCCATGGCCAAAGGTTGCAGAGTTCGTCAAGCATTACTTCACCTGTGAAGGATGTTACCAGGTAGTGTACCAACATGACTTTGTGTTGTTGAATCATTTAAGACATGGTCGTTTATTAAATATGCCATACTATCTGCTTGGCTGTCTAAAGAATATGTCATACTATTCCGTGAATGCAAGGCACCCACTCCTCTCTCTCACGCACCATCGCTTGGTTCAGCTCCTAATACAGAGGGGCTTTGCCTTGCAAAATCCCCCTCCCCTTGACAACCCTCCCCGGAAAGCTACTGAAATCCCTCAACCGGCAACAAAAAATCCCCAACAAACTGCTGAAATCCCTCAACCGGCAGCAGAAAATCTCCAGCAAGCTACTGAAATTCAGCAACCAGCAGCTAAAACACCCCAATTGGGCACTGAAAATCCTCAACGAACCCCACCCCTTAATGTAACCGAATCATCCACTCCCATCATCCATATTCCCAGTGATAATTCGGATGATAATACCCCCATTATTAAGCTCAAAAGGAAAAGACAAGAAAAGGATGCACCCCCACTAAAGAGAAGAACAAGGGCTCCAATTAAGGAAGCCACTATTACTGATAATCCCCCTATCCTAAGGAAAAATGTTCGTAAGAGAAAAACCACTGTTTTTCCTGCCTCCTTACCTCGAAGACAAACGAGGACGTCTACAGTAATTGAGACCATCACCCCAAATTCCCCACCTATCATCCTAAAACCCTGTACCCCACCAGGCCCTGAATCCTTACCTTCCTCACCCTTGGGTACCGAAATGCAAAGTGTTCAAGATTTTGTGACATCATTTCTTTCAGAAGACGCAACTGCTCCACAAGAACCAGTCGTTGATTTATCAAAAGTAGACACCCAAGACGATGTACAACATGTTGCTACTCCACAAGAACCAGCCACTGACTTAACAGGTGATACAGAAGAACCACTTGTAGATGTGGCTGTTACACAAGAATCAGCCACTGACCTAATAGGTGTTACATAAGAACCATCTGTTGAGGATGCAAATGATGAAGCTACCACCGAACAACGATCCTCCCATCCACTGGAACCTGCAACTGCTACAGAAGGCCCGGTTACTTTAGCCTCCCTTCAGGAAGAAACCGAATTTTTGAAATCTGAGATTGAGGCTTATAAGCATGAGTTAATGATGGCAAGGGAAGCTTATGAAAAAGAACTCAATCTGTATATTTTAGCTCAGGTAGCATCTGCAGCTGGGAAGAGTGCAGAAAAGGATCGACACAATGAATACATGTGCAGTGAATGTGGTGATCTCTATTCTCGAGCCGGTTATAAGATAATCGAAGTCTCTTTGCCTGGATCCACTCCTGCATCTGCTCCTGTCATAGTTAAAAAGGAACGCCCTGCTGTTACACAAGAACCAGAAGGGCCTTCAAAGACCTTTGAGGAAGAAATAAAACCACAACTACCCCAGCCTACCCTAGTTGTTATAGATGAAAAACCAGCACCAAAGTCTTTAAAGACTGCATGTACCCAGACTGAACCTCGATGTGTAAGGACTGTTTTCACCCAGACCTCCAGTTTTCAAGAACTGAGGGATACATGGAAGAGAGATTATGATCTCTCACAAGAAAAGGCATTTCAACAACATAAATCATTATGGCTGAATTATGTATATATAAATTGGGAAGTCCTCGAACAGTCTCGTGCACAACACAAGGAAAACAAAAAGCTAAAAACTAGATTGTCTCTTATCTTTGACCTGGTTCAAAGATTACTCGCCACTAGAAAACCATCTTTTAATATTTTGTGTTTCTAAGAGAATGCTTAGCGTTCCTCCAAGTGAAAGAGATTAGAGATAGACGACCCCACGAGGTGTCTACACCTCAATAGTTTATTGAGACTTTTGCAGAAGCGTCAAATAGTGAACATAATTTGTTATGTGAACTCTATCTTCATAATGAGGCCATGCTTGAAGATAGGAAGCTTAATTTAATTCCTCTCGTTGGTGATATTCAGAGTAGAGCCTTCGTTTCTTCCTTGGCTAATCAGCTTACCTGGCAAAATTCTTTCATGTCAGCAACACACAGTGAAGAGAACTGGCTTCTCTGGATCCGAGTTGAGCCACATAATGCTGCTGTTTTTATTGCTGAACATCAACGGGTTCTACGAGAGCTAGGAATGACTGACCATATCAGAAAACTACAGGCAACAGTCTTGGAGGACTGTCAACATTATGTCAAGACTTAGGGAACTTTGGACATACAAGCAAACAATCTATTTTGGGAACATTGTCCTAAGGAGAGAAGGGAGTACCATCCCTTTAACCCTCTCAATCTTCAGGCAGCAATCTCACGAATGCCTAACTATGCTAAATGTATTCAACAATGTGCTGAGAAATGGTTGGGTTATCACTTTCACGTCCCTCTTCTATGGCTGCTAGGACAAAAATACAAGGCTCAGTTCATGCTGTCCAAAAAGGAGGAGCTTGTAGCATGGCAAAAAGTTCAGAATGTCCAAGGGTTCAGAGACATGGTTGACAACACTTTCTATACTTATTGCATAAGCAATTTACATTGTACATCCCAATATTCCGACTCAGACTCAGAGTAGAAGTTACATGGGGACATGCAATCCTTTCAGTTGTGGGGGATGTTAGGACCTCATATTGTCTCTTTTTGACCATACATTTTGTTATAATATCACCCTTTTCAACCCATATTTGAAAGCCCTTGTCAGTGTTTTGACTCAATTATTCCGAAGGTATGCAGTGACTCTTCTCATCACTATATGTTTAATTATTTAACATATTATCATGTTGCCTTCATAATTGATCTTTGAAGTTGATTAGTTGCTGAACAATTAAAGAATGATGTGCGGCCCGCATTGCTGAAATTGTCTGAAGTTGGCGGGACTATCTTTTGCAGTTGCTGAAACAACAGGAACAACACGCAAATATCGAAGCTAAAACAACAAGAACAACACACAAATCTCGAAGCTGAAACAATTGAGATTTGCGTACTAGATTTGACAGCAACAGAGGAACCCGATCGATCACTGAGGAAGCTGTTACATTAGATGTAACGTTCATAGTCTAAATTACTGTAACAACATTCTGTTGATGGGAAACTGATTTCCCTATTTTTGTATAAAGGGTTTAACTGGAATCTATAATGTAAATCTTTTGTAATAGATGTCTCCTCTTTATAAAGAGGAGACATCTACATTAGAAGGGGGATGAACAGACTGTAGCAAGAGGTTTTAGCTGAGGGAACGAGACTGAATATTTTCTGTAATATGGTATATTGATGAATGAATAGAGTTTTGTTCTGAACATCTCATTTTAGTTCTTGTTTCCTGGGGAATCTTGTGAGAAGGACAGGGCCCACCTTCATCACAAGATTCACCCATTATCTTTCTGCAGTGTGTTAAGTGTGATTTATGTTCATACCTTGTTAATAGGTACTGTTTCTGGATGTTGTTTTACCTTCACTGAAACTCTGTTTCTTTCTTAAACAATTTATGTTATTTCATGAGTGTCTCACCGATGATTAGGTTTAGAGAGTGAATTGGCAAACTAGATAAACAGAGGTAGGTGTTGAAGGTTCCCGCTCTGGGGATAGGGTCCTGACCCTCTGTTACAACATAGCCATTGTTTTCTTTTGCAGATTTATTCTTTTTGTTCAATTATTCATCTCTTGTTAGATATCTGCAATAGAGTATAATTGCTGTAACACAGAGTGAAGCTTTAAACGAGGTGTGATTTTTTTGTAGTACAACTTTTAGTGCTATTAAGATTGAGTACATGTAGTACGTAGTTTCCTTTGAAATAATCAGACTTCCCCGGGTTGACAATTTATGTGGCACTTGACTGTTTAATTAATAAGCAATTAAAGTGACCAACAAAGACTTGCATCATTATGTATTGAGAATTTATTAGGCTTTCGAGAATTATGCAATCATCGATTTAAAATGGGAGACCATGAATTTTGAGGTGGATGGTATGTGTGTTATACAACCTCTTGATCCATATCAAGGTTGAGGTTTAACGAGCATGTGGATGATGTGGAATCCTCTATTTTAGTGGATCGGTTGTATTAGTTGATTGCTCGAAAGCGAGAAGATTACATTAACCTCACAACAATTGGCTCTATTAGTTTGAGAAGTATTCACAACACTAAAGTTGGTCCTGAAGCTCCAATGGAAGACTGGAAATAGGGTGCCCATGAACTCCACTCCTGACATTGCACCATTGTTTGCTGTATTAGTTGGATTGGTGTTGAGGTATGCAAGTATCCTACTTTTAATGGTACTAATTCTGTTGAAAATTTTATTAATGAGATTGATTCTTGCATAGAAAAACGTCAGAAGATCCTTGTAATGTGTGCTTCTTTGCAAGCTACTCATGCAAGGTGGTGGGAAGCACACCAAAATGAGATGTAAGAATGGAGCACTGCTAAGGTTGTTTTTTTATATCGGTTCTCTCCGTCGAACAAACTGTTAAGAAATATTCCTATTTATAACAGTCGTATTTCACCACAAGACCATGTTGTGCATTGTTCTTTTGTATGGAGGGCTGATGGATTAGTAGTTCATATGTGGCCTCATCTATTTATTCATTCTTTGGGAAATATTCCGCAAGCCTGGTATCTATAGGAGGAGATAAAATTCTAGACAACAGATTGGGATGCATAAACAACTAAGTTTTGTAAATATTTCACTTTTTCTGCTACCGACGAGAAGATAGTGAAGGTTCTTAAAGCTATTAGAGGCATATTGTTTTTGGGAGAGGATGAACTAGTAGAATGCAACAGGTACAAATATTTTGTGGACCAGTATGACTCATGATTTCACGAGGCTATTATTTGTGGTAAAGCCAACAAAGACACAGATGACGATTTAGAGGAATTAAGGAACCTAGCTTTCATAGATTTTGAAGGGGAGAAGAAAATTAGGGAGGAACCTATATGTGATGCCCCACACCTATAACCACTTAAATTGAAGAAGATGAATATTTGGATCGAATAAAAATAGAAGCTTGCTTTTATTGGATGCAACCACTTAAATTGAAGAATATATATATTGGGACCAAAGAAAAATCGAAGCTTGCTTCTACTGGGGACTACTGGGATGAACAAACCATTTTTTCGACCTACTCAAAGAATATGAAGATATTTTCCCTTGTTCCATCTTAGGTTGAAGGGAATTAAAGGTGATCTAGGAGAAATGAAAATTTCACTAAATCCATATGCGAAGCACGTTAAGCATCGACCCTATAGATTGAATCCATGAGTAAAGGAGAAGGTCAAGAAGGAGATTGATAAGATGTTAGTTGTTAGTATCATATTCCCCATGTATGAATTTAAATGGATAAGCCCCATTTTCATTCAGGATAAGAAGGATTCAAATGAAATATAGGTATTCTTGACTATCGAAGTCTTGATAATGCATGTGTGCATGATCCATTTCCCACCCCGTTCAATGATGAAGTCTTGGAAAATGTTGTGGGAAATGAAAAATATTCCTTTACTGATGGATTCTCAAGCTATCATCAAGCCTATGTTGTCGAGGAGGACATGAAGAAGACCACATTCACCACTGAATGGGGGTAATATGTGTATAATGTTATGCCTTTTGGGTTGAAGAATGCTCCAATTGTTTTCTCTCGGATTGGCATTGCTACTTTTTGCAAGTATATACATAAGTTCCTGAAAGTTTACATGGATTATTGGATTTTTTACAATTTACTTATGAATCACCCAAGTTTGTTAAGGGTTATGTTTAATGGGTGCAGGCAACTTCAGATATCCTTGAACCTAAAAAAATGCATCTTTGTTATACCTTTTGGAACTCTTCTAGGGAATATTGTTTGTAAGGGGGGGGGGGGGGGGGGGGGGAGTGTGGATCCTACTAAAGTGGGGTGATATTGAATATGTCAATGCCCACTTTGGTTCATTAGTTGCATTCTACTCTAGGACACACTCGTTACTATTGAAGATTCATTTGCAATTACGCTTCCATTACGGATCTGTTGCTGTTGGAGAATCTACTCAAGAAATTTGAGTGTTTTGTGTGGTTTTCATAATGTAATGTTGTGTTTGATATACAAAAATAGAAGCTTTCGAGCGAACCAATTTTGGTCTATCCTGATTGGAATAAGCAGTTCCATGTTCATGTTGATGCCTCCGGGATCGCTTTGGCCACTATTGTGATGCAACTAGGTGAAGGAAACTTAGATCACCCTATTTATTTCACAAGAAGAAAACTTTCTAATGTAGATAATAATTATAATACCATAGAACAAGAAGCCTTAGCGATGGTATACTCTCTTCATAAGTTCCTCCATTATTTTTTAGGAGGCCTGTTTAAGTTTTTCACATGCCATTCAACGTTGAAGTACTTAGTAAACAAGCATGTGCTTGAAGGAAGAATTTGTTGATGGTTTGTGTTGTTTAAAGAGTTCACATTTGAGGTCATTGTCAAGCCTAGAAGATCAAATGTGGGGCCAGATCATATATTGAGATTGGAGTCAGGAGAGTCAGGAGGGTCGATTGATGATGAGTTTCTAGATGCTCATCTATTCTGCATTGAAGTTGTACCTAACTATTTAAAAGAGATTGCTACCTTTCTTTCTACAGTTCAGTGCCCATCTGATTACATTATAGTGCAAAAGAAGCGTTTAGTTATTCATGCAACAAACTATCAATTGATTGTTGGGTAATTGTACAAGAGGGGTCTTGATCAGATTCTCTATCATTGTGTTCTTGATCATGAACATGAAGGGATATTATGGGAATGCCATGCTAGAATCGCTGGAGGACACATTGGAGGTAAGGCTAATTCTTGAAAGGTATTACAAGCTCGTCTTTGGTGGAAAACTCTTTTTAAGGATGCGAAGGAGTATGCTAAAACTTGCAATATTTCCAATGGGTTGGTCAGCCATCACGGCATGATGGAATGCCCCTGAATCCCATACAGGGACTTGTTACATTCAAAAAGTGGGTTGTTGATTTTATTTGAACTATCAATCCTCCTGTTCGTTATTCTCATGTTCGATATATTATTACAACAACAAACTATCTCACCTGTTGGGTGGAAGTTTCTCCATTTAAAGACTGTGCTACAGACATGACTATTAGATTTATCTTTGAAAATATTATTACTAGTTTTAGTTTCCCTTGCAGCTTGGCAAGTGATTAGGGTTCTCACTTTATTAATGAAACAATTCAGACTTTGTCACATAAATTCATGATACAACATCACAATAGCATCCCATATCATCCACAAGCTAATGGAACTATTGAAAAATTTAAAACAATTATATAGAAGGGGCTCACTAAGGTCTGTTCTGCAAATCGTGATGATTGGGATGAACGAGTTCCCTCTACCTTATGGGATTACAAAAATACTGTCAAGAGACTAAATAGGTATACCCCATTCAAACTAGTTTATGGAAGGGAAGTTGTTGTTCATTCAGAATATATTATTTTGAATCTCTTAATTTCTTATGCAACTAGAATGTCAAAGGAAGAATCTCTTCCTGATCGTGAAAATGAGCTGTTGCAATTGGATGAATCCTGATTTCTTGGATATTTTCATCAGATAGTTGAAAAGGAGCACCATAAAGCTTGGAATGATCGTCACATCATGAAGAAGTCCTTCTTTGTAGGTGACCAAGTTTTACTCTACGATAGAAAGTACCACAAACATCCTGGTAAGCTCCAAATGCATTAGGTCAGTCCTTTCTATGTTGCCAATATTAAATATTTTGGCGATGTCTGGCTTGCTCAGCTCGACGGTACTATGTTTTTTGGATGGGTGAATAAAGCTCGCTTGAAACCCTAATTTTCTGGTTCAACTTCCAATTAATGTGATATCTCCCGACGAGACTTGTAGGTAGGAGTTAGGATAGTCATGTTAATAGTAGTCTTTCATATATATGGTAGTTTGTAGCTTTTCTATTTTCTACAAGAGTCTTCTAGTTTTCAGTCACGACCTAGCGCAACCAATTGTGGTCTGGGAGATTTTATCGTATCTTGTTTTGTCACAGTCATTATTACTTTTTTGTTCTGTCAATTCTCCATTATATTTTTTGTTACATCACCACATCCCTCGGTATGTGTCTAGATCACTTGTCATTAATTCAAAATTTAAGTCACATTTCCTATGTCCAACATCTAAGTCTATGTCAATTGGCCTATATCTTCCTGCTTCTTCTCTTCGTCCTCATCTTTTCTCATTATACGTTCTCGGTTTCCACTCTATCTCCACTATCACCCTCCCCTAAACCTTATTTGTCTCCTCGTACTCATGTCCAATTAGTGTACAACATCACCCTCTGAATATCGTTCTCTCTGTTAAAACTGCTCTCAATAAATACCCCATTGATTCTAACATCCTCTCTTAAGATGATCTGTTGTGAAAGTATGATAAATCTCATCTTGTAGATAACGACCTATCTGATTCCATCTTGTTCCCTATGCTCCAGATTGATATTTTCACGGAGCCATCATCTTCCACTCATCCATCTGTTTCAATTTAACAAGTTACCGACTTCAGAAGGATCCTGAACAATGTCGTCAAGTAATTTCCCTTGCCACCCATCAGAATGACCTCACCACTTTCATTCCAGCACTTGTTTTGCATCAAATTCAAAAAAATATAAGGCCCACTACTCAGCACAATGGTTCACAACAAGATCAATTAGAGCAGTCAATTGCCAGTGGCCAACCACTGCAATCCAGACTCCCGTCGATTGAACTAGTTGTGGCTGACACTCTTAGGACCCGGTCTTCCCATCAGTTAGTTCAATTTATTCATGCCTATGTTTCTCAGTTGGGGTACCATTTGGCTTAGAGAAAGAACAAGTGTATTTATTTGCAGGTCACCTATGAATAACAACAACATCAGTTGAGTGTCGCCTTAGTAGTGCAAACACAGTTATGTTTTGAAAAGGAGGGATTGGAGGGACAAGTTAGTGCATTTCATTCTCAATTGCAATATATATGGCTGAACCTTACTCCAGATGCCCTCGAGCAACCTGCAGATTTTTCTACATGTGCCCATGTTGAAGTTTGTACTATGGTTGAAAGGGCTTGTCAATAGCTAGTGTCAAAGAATGGAAAGCTCCAAGACACTATACCAAGATGCAACAGTCTTCCTTCAATCCTTCCACTATCTATCACACTTAGCTTAGTGAAAAATTGTAGACTACCACCTCTCTTCATGCTAATCTTCTCCAAGTCATGCAGGAATCGTAGCATGTGTTTTGCCAGATCTCCAATGCTAGTCATGTCATCGTAAAGAAACATGCAGCTATTGATCCTTTGTGAGAGAATGTTCAAAATTCGTGTCAACAAGTCTTAGTGACTATCGATATGGAAGCCAAGTAGTAGCTCCTCGACCAATCCACTGTCCTCAACACTCAAATTAGTCAAATGGAAGATGCAACCCAAGTCACCAAGAGGGTCCTTCGCGAACTTCGACCAGAATCTCAAAAGCATTTCACAACCTTGAGTAGATTTTATACCATTACTGATCAATATATTCAGGAATTGGTTGAGTCTCAACCCAATGACCTTTATGAGAAAACTAATTTTGAGTTCTCAGTCAAGGTTTCCACACTTATGGGCTCATGGCACTCCTCTATTTATGCATTCACCAGTTTCAAGGAGTCCACTCTTCAAGCTATTCTGGAGTTGGGTCCTTTGTTTGAAGGTACCAAAACTGAAGCTATTGGAAGCTAGCCTGCAAAAAATTCAGAAGCAATAGCAGTAGCACATTGAATTGAGGGTGAGTTAATAGGATTTGGTTGAGGTATGTTGAATCCTTCATTTTTGAAAGGATAATAGTTGCAAAAGTCATTTTGGATGAAATTGTTGGAAATAGAGCATTGGAAAATGAAAATGGTAGTGAAATGGCTTGGAACTTGCACATCGGAAAAAAAGGGAGCGTGTTGAACAACTAGGCACCATTTTTTGATATTTTGATATAGTCAAACAAAAATCAAAAATGATGGCTCTAGGTATTTAAAACCATGGATAAATCAAGAGAGGTATCGAAGCATGCGAGTGTGGTTATAAAGGAAAATAGAAGGGAGGGAGAAACAAGTTTAGTTAGTGTTGCAAATTTCAGATCGAGCCTAAATATTAGATAGTGTTGATCATCCATAGTTTTTAGCTCTATGATTTGAATTTTAATGTTTGTTATCTATTCCATATAGATCTTGATACTATGCAAAATTATGTAACTACCGCAAGTTGTAATGTTTCTATTTTTAATGGAACTACTCTCTAATGGGGATTAACATAAGAATGACGAGATTTATGGAATTTATATTTGTAATATATGGGGCCCTTTTAAAATGTTATGCTTCTGTTAATTTTCTAGTTGAATACATATTGTGAATAGTTAAGAATGAATTTTGTGATAGTTGTGTAATTCGTATAACAGACATATCCAAATCCCCCTTACCTTTCCATCATTCTGGCTCACCTAAGGTGAGTCTCTTCTTCCTTTTGGAAGGTCCAATGAATATGCTGACAAAGTGCTAGACTACGTGGGCTTTTTGTTGGAACCCCCAGTCAAACCTTGGGTCAATTTCAAAGTAAGATATTTTTTCCAACAACAGTTTACTCACACACCTATCTCCAAGACTCTATCCTAAGCTAATGTTGGTGTATTGCCAATGAAAAGAAAAGACGAGTCTAGTGGATTTTATTAACACATTTATTTTAATGGCTATTATTTACGAAGTTGGTTTAAGGTGTGAAACTTAGATAGTGTGATATATCTTGTTAGTAACACCCTAATGCAACTATATGCAAAATTTTCTTTTGATTCAATGAATGCTAACTAGGGTGAGATTCTTTTCACTTTTTAAAAACACACAAATTCCTACCAAATGCACCTTTCACTAGTCACTAAATTCAAACCCCAAATTTATAATAATTAAGACCCAAAATACAAACCAAGAAATGAGGTATTGAAAAGAGGCCAAAAAGGTCCCCAAGCTAGAATGTAAAGCACTAAAATATCATAAGATCTAGGAATCCAAATCCAAACAAACACTCAAGAAATCAAACAAGAACACCAAAAAGTGAAAAATAGGAAGGCAATGTCAACAAGCTAGGGCTATAACATAATGTCTCAAGAAGAGTTAATGTTATACAATGTTCAAAACCAAACCCTAGAGGTAGGAAAGCATAGAGAAGATTCAGTGTGAGTGATAACAAGAATATGAAATAACGAATAGATCAAACACAGCCAAATAAACTTCTTAGGTGACAACTGTACAACCAAAACAAAACACCACCAAAGACTAAAAGAAATCAAATCCAAAAAGGGTTGCAAAATTGAAATCAAAAGTAGATCTTAGTTGTTACTTGATCAACTAAATAGATATACAAAATTGGATCCAAAGATGAGGACAATAGCCCCAACCAACGCATACCAAACTTTCAAGGAAAACCCTAGAGTAGCACCAAAGGAAGGATCCAACACAAACCAACAAGAGTACACTCAAACTTGATATGTTTCCCAGCTAAAATAAATAATATAAAATGGATCCAGCAAATAATAGAAATTTTTAAAGAAAAGCACCTAAAAAATCAAGCAAATAAGTTAAAAGAAAACTCCAAAATTAGGAAAAACGAATAGAAAATAGGTTGATTTTTCAATTAACCATATCTTCCTCATATGGACTCTATTTCAGGTGGTTTTTTTTTTTGGGTAAAATTTCAAGAGGAATCCATATATGTGGTTATTTTTGTTGATTTTTGTACAAGAGATAATATAAAATAACATAAAAGAACAACCACGTGTGAGGATGGAGGAAAAACAAACTAGTTGATCTTGAATTGGCCATAAATTCCTCATCCAGAGTCCGTTTTTAGTGACCTTTTTTTGGAAATTTTTTTGAGAGGAATCCAGATATGTGGCCTATTAAATCAAATTATGTACAAAAAAATACATAATTTGATTTGAAACACACAATTTGTTATTCTCTCATATACAAAACATAAACAAGAATTTAGACTTAAAATCTATTCAGATATGAAGAAAATAGAACTAAGAGAGATTCAAATCAATCCATATAGCCAGATAGAACTCAATGAAATACCAAAAAAACATATGCAAAGCAAAAGAGAAGAGATATCAAAGCATAAAGGGAAAAATAGAAAAATATCACATTGAAAGGACTAGTTCTATTGTGTCAAATTTCACACACGAGTTATTGCTCTGAAACTCTATGGCCCTAGCAAGATTACCATAAAACAAAATAGATGATCAATTCAATCATAGGTATCAATCTCAATCCACATGCTCATGCAATAAATCATGCATGTAGCCCCTATACTAAGGGTTTGATCTCATGCCTGCAACCCTCACAGGTTGGTGAAGGGTGTTGTGTTTGATGCAAAACATATTCACTCCAACCAAGAGACATTTCCTCCTGCAATAGATATAATACCTACACACATATATCACCAAAAAAAGACCAAAAATAGCATTTTGTAGAAGATGGTTAGCTCCGACACAGTCTCCCCACTATGAGCAGTGTGACCTCGAAGATGTATGAACTAGAATCAGAGAGACAACATAGCAATACTCTCTCCAAGGCTCTCTAGCGAGCTTGACCATCTAGGATAAACTCGTATATATAGGGCCAAAGAGTCTCCAAGGAGGATTAATGTAGATGCTTGGGGTGAATACAGGTTAGGAAGCTTCTCCAATAATAGACCCATACCTAACTCATACACAAGTGGGTCAAGTTGATCTCCTTAGGAAAATAAGCCTCTAGAAACCTTTTTCTCAATTATGAGATTTTTCTCAATTGTTGTCATTATGAAATAATTATTATCTCATAATTATAATATTTTAGAAAAATAATTATGAGAAATGCCTCAATTATGTAATTTCACCCTTTTAACATGGAAAAACCCCCACATCAGTAAATGTAGAAGTGAAAAGGGGATGCATTCTAGCTAGCAACTAAGGTAAGTTGAACTTAGGTTTCTCTCCCTATATTGGAGCGGAAAATAGGGTTATAATATATACTTTTCAATCTCTTTAGCAACCACTCATTTAATAAACAACATAACTCAATCATTTAAAATATAACATCATAACCATTATCATACAAATAGCAACATATATATAAGACATCAATATTCCTTTTATTTCTTTGGAAAATACAAGCTTCAAATTGCTATTACATCACTGCCCCATAAGCAATATTTAAAACTTAAAATAATACATTTATGATTTTTAGTTAAAAAATCACATCATGGTGCATTATAATGTTGTTGGGTTTAGTTGGTAGAGGTCGTAGGGTCAAACTGCTTTCCAACCTCATATTTAACAAAATATTGCAACCATTAAACCTAAATAATATTTTGCAATCCTATATCACAAGCCATGTTGAAAGTTTATTGGTAAACCATCAAATTTGTTACAATATGGTTGCATGTTCAAACCTTCGTGGGCTGATTCTTACGCTATGAAAAAATATCCTTTTGGAAAAATGTGACTACCACATGGTGGCCACTGATTGGCTCACATGTCACTCCTTGCATAGTCACCCTGTCATGTGCATACTGTGTCATTGCCACTTGGATGCCACTTGTCATGCTAGTCTAGCACATGTATTTTTGACTTGATTCAAAATATCTGCCACAACCTCTCCATAAATTCCATGTCATTTTCATGCCATGTCATCTCTAAACAATTTGACGTGGCACTTCCTGGTGCTGCCATGTGGCAACCCTGCAAACGTTCTTTTTGATGTTTGGCGCAAACTTCAAATTGCGATAACTTTTGAATATAGAGTCCTTCTAACCCATTCAAGCAACCTTGTAAAGGTATCGCTGAGTTCCATATTGTTGGCATTATGGCTAAAGTGTTGTCCTTGATGGCAACCCATACAGGTGATGGATCACTGTACAACAGGTCAATAGCAAACATTGATGAACAGCTCTCAAAT
>APFE030137560.1:0-17140 GCA_000404065.3 Pinus taeda
TGATAAATTTGGTTTAAAATTAAATAATGCATATATTAGATTTGATGAAGATTAGGAAGAGTAATTTAATGCTTAGAGGTCTTTTTGCATGGTCAGTTTGTAAAAAAGTGTTTAATGCTAGAGGATTTTTTTTTTAAGGAGGCGTTAAGTTTTGGAATGTTTAAAGTGATTAAGGAAAAAACAAAGGCATAGTTTAATAAGATTGTTTTTTCCTGAAAATCATATAAATTTTGGTAAGATTTTCATAAAATTTGGCAGGGATTTTGTTAAATCTAGGTTATTTGTCAAATTTCAAGATTTTGGGTGTCTTAGAAGTTTTTGATGGTGCTGAATCTATTTCCACCATTAAAAACATGATTCAAACACTGCTGACGCAAAAAAATAATTAAAAAAATTGTCCGTATTCCAACAACTTTTACCCATAAAAACAATTCCTCCACCTCGGTAATAGAATATAATTTTATAAATTCTTAAAAAAATTAATAAAACTACATCGTTTCCCTTATGGAAAAAGATGATTAGCAATTTTTTCATTTTTGTTGTTGTTAGTGGTGCTTCCAAAAGCGTCGTTTTGCATATAAGAATAACTTGGTTAAGTACATGTTTCAAACCTGCGATGACCCTTGCCCTCATTTGTATCTTCCCACCATTGTTAATTCGCTTATTTAACCAGATAAATTATTTTAAATGACATTTGATTCTCAGAAATCTGTGCATTTCTGGCTCGATTGACCGCTAATATAAATGTCATTCATTTTGTCCTTTTATTTTGTCGGAAGGATCTGCTTTCCCATCCAATAAGGGAGTGAATGTATGTGATTTTTTACTTTTGTTTATTATAATTTTTATTTGATTATTAAATTTATTAAAAATGATTGAGAAATGTTTATAAATATGGTTTTTCCGTGGTGTGAATGGATTTTTCATTAATCAAAAAGTAATATATAAATTGAATTTCCGAGAAAGAACTAAAATTTATGAGAAAATTAAGATTCTAGCCGGTTGCTTACCAATAACAAATAATCGGAAAATGATTAGGATAATCATAACAACATAGAAAACTCTAACGATTGAAGATTTCAAAGGGGGAATGTTTCTGACATTTGCATGACTTTCCCTGAGTTGACTAATTGTTCATTGCCTTCTTAAATTTGTGCCTTATTGCTCTTGAGGCTTCATTTTTTTGCTTCTTTGTCTTTCCTAGAGACCACCTTGAAATCCATCATTGAACCCCAAGACCAAAATGTGAGGAACTCGAGCCTAACTACTTGCTTCAAAGATAGGCCTTATAAAAAAACTTAGCACCATGATTTGCCATATCCTTCACATCTTTTTCATGTCATTCTTCTGCAATGGAAATCAGTCATGGGTCATCTAGATCCATATATTTTGGTAAGGCTTCTACTTTAGCTTCTTTAGAAATGGAGCAAGTCATTTCACCTGGTAACGAATTTTGTTGGTGCTCTTTGTTGAAATTTGTAACTAGGTTCGGTCTTCATAATTATCTTAGTATTTATATCAATGTATATTTATTGTAATAAGAAAAAGAAGAATAAAATTATTTATTATTATTATTAGATAAGTCATGTTCATTATCTTCTAAGGTTTCTTGAGTCAATAAGAATTTGTCTCGAGTCAAAGTCCCTATCGGACAATTTCTAATCAAAAGAAAACATTATTTTTAATTCTAGAAGAGTTTATGTGACCCCCAAGACCAAGTCGGCCCTTCCAAGAGAAGTTGGCCTAGAGAGTCCTATTCGACCACATGAAAAGGGTATATATAAGAGGATACTTTGTCTGCATTGGCACATTCACTCATCAAGTTTGACCTCCAAGAAAGAGAAGCGGAAAATAAGAGAGAACGACAAGGAAAAAGGAGAAAACCAAGAAGAAAAAGAAATTTTGTTGTTTTACTTGACCTAGTTCACACGTATGAGTTTCTAGGGCTATTGTATGAATTACATGACTGAAATTGCAAGGCTGAGTTTCAGATCTGAGTTGCAGGGGCTGATAATCTGAGTTACAGGACTGAAATCTTTAGCTGGAGCATATTTGAACTTTGTTGACTTTGTGACCTTTGACTTGTAGAAGGAAGGGCTTGAAGAAGGGTTGACTAGGTACTTAAGGATGTCTTGGTCTTGTTCTTTGGGTCTTGGTCCTTGGATGTCCCACTTTGACATGATTCTATAAGAAGAGAATTTTTCTGGGTTTTCCCCTTCAAGGGGTTTCACCCTGACTTGGAGTCTATATCTTGTGTTCTTTGTGTTCTTGTGATCTTCATATATTTTATGTTTTGGTAATTGTTTGATGAAGAAGACACAATAAAAGTAATTAAAAGCCAACAAATACTCACAAGTAGTTATCAAGTAAGAGAAATTGACCCTAATCTACATCTACATTTGTTTCTCAACATGGTATCTGAGCTAAGGTGAAGGAAGGAAGTATGAAGATCACATATTTGTTGGCACTATTGTTGGAAATCTCTTTTGAAGTAACTATATCTCCCCATTCTTAGAGGGATTCTTATAACTATCAAGAATTGTTTCATTAAATTCATCACCAAAATATCAAAAGAAGTCATGGATGGAGGCCTGTTTTCCGCTCTCTTTGGTACTTTTGAAGATGACAATATATGGGTAATTGACAGTGGAGCCTTAAGACATATAACAAGGGAATGCAGTCAACACCAAACCTTATCAAAAGGAATCTATTCTCATTCATTTGAACTTAGAGATAAGAAAAGCTACTCAGTCAAAGGAATTGGATCTACTTCTTTGGAGTTGGAAATCGAAGGAATCATTCATCTTAGTAACATACTATTTGTTCCAAGTTTGAAGAAAAAATTACTTTATGTTTCTTCTCTAGAAGATAAAGGAGATAGAGTTTATTTTGTTGATGGAAAGGTTATTTTATGGTGTAAGGGATCAAGTATTGAAAATTCTAAGACTATTGGGATTCATGAGGAGAGGTTGTATAGGCTTCTAACACCTCTTCCTCAAGCTCTAGTACATCTAGAAATTAACCCCTATGAGCTATAGCATAAAAGGTATGGCCACATTCACTATAAAATATTTCCATGTTTAAATCATATGGTTACTGGTATCCCCAAATTAAAGGAAGAAGATGATGGAGTATGTAAGGGATGTGCCCTCGAAAAGAATGTGAAGTAACCTTTTGTAAGCAATGACACTAGATCCAAGGAGATTTTAGATCTCATACATTCTGATGTTTATGGACTTATGGAAGAAAAATCTCTTGGAGGTCATCAATAATATGTGACATTCATTCATGATCACTCTAGGAAGACATGGATATATCTCCTCAAGTCAATGGATGAAGTGTTCAAAAAATTTGAAGAATTTAAGGCAGAAGTGGAGAATCTAACATAAAGGAATATAAAAATTCTCAAATCTGATAACGGTGGAGAATACACTTCCAAGGAAATTGTGGATTTTTGTAAGGAAGCAGGAATTAAAAGGGAGTTAATAATTCCATACACTCCTTAACAAAATGGTGTGGTTGAAAGAAAGATACAATCGATTGAAGAATGTGTTAGAGCCATGTTACATTACCAAAACCTACCAAAATTCTTATGGGAAGAAGCAATTGTAACACCCGTACATATACAAAATCGAAGTCATCATAAAAGTCTCAATGATATGTCTCCAAAACAAGATTTCAGTGGAAAGAAACCAAGTGTTGATCATCTTCAAATATTTTTGGATGTCTCATATACATTCACATTCCCAAGGACAAAAGGAATAAAATAGATCATGTAGGTATGAAAGGCATCTTTGTTGGCTATAGTTCTTCATCAAAAGCTTATGGAATCTACGTCAAGGAAGACTGAAGAATTGAAGTAAGCCGAGATGTTATCTTTGACGAAAGAATTGCATATAAGAAATCCAAGACATACCTATTGATTTTGATGAAGAAAGTCCCATATTTGAAGAACTCCTAAAGGATCAAAAACCCTCAAGAACCTACTACTAATTTGAAGAAGTTGAAGGACCAAGTGAACCTATACAACAAATCATTATTCCAAAGAGTCATAGGAAGCCAACCTCGCTGAGAACAACTCTACAAGAAGTTGAAGGACATGCAACAACAAAAGGAAATTTTAGAGAAGGTAAAAAGCCAAAAAGATATTCAGGATATGAAACTTACATAACAAAACTTATTGAACAAGAACACACCATGTATGAGAAGGTAGCCTAATATAAAGAATGGATAAATGCAATGAAGGAAGTGTACTAGTCTATAATGAAAAATGGTGTCTGGGAAATTGTTCCTAGACCTAAGGATAAATATGTTGTCACTTCAAAATGGATATACACAATCAAGCATGCTACCGATGGAAGCATTGATAAGTATAAAGCAAGATTTGTGGCAAGAGGATTTTCACAAAAGGAAGGAATCAACTATGAAGAAACATTTTCTCCAATAGCTAGATATATACCGTCATATCACTTATCTCTTTAGTTGCTACTATGAAATGGAACATTCATGAAATGGATGTTAAAACAACTTTTCTAAATGGGATAATTGATGAGGAAGTTTACATTAAGCAGCATGAAGATTTGAAATACATAATAAGGGGACACATGTATGTAGTTTAAATAAGGCTCTATATGGCTTAAAGCAAGCCCCTAGAGCATGGTATGCAAGAATGGATACGTATCTTCTAAGACTCGGTTTCATCAATAGTTCTGAAGAGAAAAATATCTACATTAAAGTTTTCAAAACTAAACATATGGTTATATTTTTATATGTGGATGACTTACTTATTACAAGTGTACACCATCGAATTCAAGAATGTAAGAAGCAGTTGACAGATGAATTTGACAAGAAGGATCTTGGTCTTATGCACTACTACTTAGGATTGGAGGTATGGTAGAAAGTAGGTGAGATCTATCTCGTTCAAGGAAAATATGTGATCTATGTGGATCTCCAGACACTAGTGGCATGAAAAAGGCTCAAAATTCAAAGTGGTGGAAAGATGATTAACTTGACATCAGATCGAAGTGCTCATCGCCCTGATTCTAGCGGTGCAAACGACACTCCAATTCAAGTCTGGAAGAAGGAGATAGATGCAGTCAAAATTGGGTTGACTTTTTGATGACTGGGCAGGATTAATGAAGCCACAATGTGGACTTTTTATAGCAGATAGAATCCGGCCAACTCTGGCCAGATTCCAAGCAAAATTTTTGCCTCGTTAAAATGACTCCTTTGGTCCAAAACCGAATTTTTATAATTTGTACAGTTTGTTTTAAAACAAAAAAATATATATGAAAAAACGAGGTGGCAGGCCACCAACCTCGCCACCCAATGCATACCACATAGATATTTATATTAGTGGAGGGGCGGGCCATGACCCTCGGCCCCTCCCACAGAACTTTTGTAAACAATAAACAAATGGGGTGGGTGGCCATGACCCCGCCACCCCACAACCCACACCGCAGTTATAACAAAACAATGGATTTGGGTGGGTCGACCCTTGGGGCACGGACCCAACCCCAACATATGCCAACCATGCCTAATGAAACACACCAAAAAAACCGGGAGGTGGGTATGGTGGGTGGGCCTAACCCAACCATTGTTTAAATTAAGAAATTCGATGTATAAAAAAAAGAGGAGGCAAGGTTTGACCACCCGAACTCCTCCCTATTAAATAGATCCTCAACCAACGTGCCACAACCGAATCCTTGAAGAATCTATCACCTTTTTATATTTTAAACACAGTTTATCAATGCACCCAGGAAGAGGAGGTAGGGCACGCAGTTCGAGGCAGAATTTTGCAGGAGCGCTGAAACTTTGTCAGATTTTGACAAATTTTATATGGTTTCAACATTTCTCGATGCCACAAACGCAATGGCGCTATCCATTTCTCCATCAGAGTTTTGCATTTTTTCGCCATTTTTCAGTATGGACGTATAAAACTCCTTTGTTGTAACTGATGCTTGTACTCTTCTTTCTCATGTCACTTAATGAATGAAGGCCTCCCCATTGATTGAGTAAGGCCTGGAGACGTAGTCCAAGTCAGATGAACTCCGTTATCAAGTCTTGTTGTTTTTTTTCATGCTTTATGTGTTTCTCCTCTTCTCTCATGTGCACATTAAATTTCTACATTAAGCTACAATTTATGCATGTAATTCTTTAATGCATCTATAAGCAAAATATCTTGGATCAAGTGGTATCATATCAGGTCTTTTTAGATATGAATTGCATGTTTGTATGCTAACAAGAAACAGGCTCTGAAGAGGCGAAGGGAAACTAAAGTCTTTCAATCCTGAAGCGGGGCGTGCACATCGAAGGAGAAACATGGCAAATGAAGAGGCTCATCATGAAGAGGAGCTCAATTTTGATCCAGGTGGATATTGGTGGCCACCTACCAAGTCCATCTGGACCCCCATCATTGTCTCCTTCAGCATTTTCAGTTTCCTTAATTGTAGCACAACTTACTATTTTTAGCAGTTTTTTGGGTCCTGAACTTCCGGAGCCATTTTGAGGCCCTAAACGACGTTTGTTGGGGAATCCGGGGGCAACAAGGGTCCATGGAACATGGACAAGTGTTTCCCATTCCAACAATGGTAGTTCTCGGATAGATCTTTCTAACGAGCTATCATACACGTCAAACGGAGATCGTATGCCAAAGTTACGACCTCGGGAAATTGATGTCCAATTTACCCAAAACGGGGCCCACAATTTGGCGTTTCATCTTCTAAGGGTCGGTTTTGGAATGTGAAGGTTTTTCCATTGTTTCTCAATAATAAATAGGCCTTCGAGCCTCATTGTAACACAAGTTCGGAACAGTTCAGAGACATGTAGCCGCACATCTCTTCTCAGAGATAAGCTACCATCGTCCTAGCTGGTTTATTCCAATTCTGGTTGTAAGCATATTTCGGTATTTTCCATTAATGAAATGAAGTGTTATTTCCGCTGCATCTCTTTATTTATGGTTATCGCATCTCTGTATTTATGGTTATCTCTGTAATCTATTGCGTTCCTGTTTAAATCCGGATCACATCTTGGCTCAATAACCAACCTTAGTGTTCAAGTCTCTCATAATGTGGAAAATGAGACTTGGTCAAAATGAATTAAAAGTTGCTTGATCCATAAAATAAGGAAATTTAGCTTATTCCTTTTGATATTGGCTAAGCCTAACATTGTTTTGAGTATGACCGTTTCGCCCCCTAAGACTTTAAGAGGCTTTATTCCTTCGTCCTTAGAAATAGAGAGCCCTTAACTCAGAGAACAAGCCTATGAAAGTTCATTGGAGACACATCCTAAACCCCAAGCATAAGACCCCAACATGTTTCCTTTGAGATCTTTAAGACTCCTTCCCCACTTTCCACCCCTCTTTTTCATAGTCGTATCATTTAACACACACACACACATATTATGTTGATGAGGATTAACAACATCTATTAAGATAAAATTTGGTTTATTTTGTTAGTGTCAGTCTTGTTAGCCTATCACCTGGATCAAATGTGCTTTAACTATGCTTGTCAAGACTATCAAAATCAAATTTTTTATGTCACTAGGTTTACATAGCAAAATCCGGTCACTGTTTGGTCAGTCTAGAGATGAAGTCAATCTTTTGGAAATTCACTTACAGTGGTCACCTATCACACTTTTATGGAGGTGTCATAATAAAGACATGTCAGTAATCATCATCATTCCATTTAGTCTCAGATCATTCATTAGGTCGCTAGGGTTTCCAAGGTCCATCATTTTCATGAATAAATCTAACAATGAATATAGCATGACAAGTAACTCTTGGTTATTACTTTGTGAATTTTCACACATTCATCATGTTCTTAGGTTCAAAAGGTTCCAGAAGAAGGAGTTCCAGCACTCAAGAAAGTAAAAGGTAGCTCAGGCTTTCAGTGGTAAGGGTAACTTTGTTTTCATAAGAGAAAAATCAATTTTTAAAGGATGGTGGGACCCATTTCTTTTTAAAAAAGAGAAATAATTCTCCTATATAAACTCAAAAGACCCCAAACTTGGTTCATTTACCTCCTATTCACTATTGAGTATCGAACTATCCCATCCAAGAGAGTAAAAAAGTCGGTTCCCTAGGCAAATTTGGCAAAAATCTTGAAGCGTTGTGCTCAGGAACAAAGCACTACACTTAGAGCAGAGGCGCTATGCTTAGAAGAACTGCGCTTTGCTCAAGAACAAAGTGTTGCGCTCAGGACAGAGTGCCTAGAATTCACCCAAAACTCTCCCAAATTTCATTTTTTGGCTTGCAAACTTAATTTCATTGACTTCTAAGCCAAGAGACAAGTAAGTACACCATCATTATCCCTCATTTGATTTTCAAAATCATATCATGTTAATGATTCTTCAAATTAGGGTTTGTTGTGAAATGGCCATTTTTATTTTTGGATAGGTGATAATGGCCATTTTTATTTTTGGTTTCTAAAACATGTAAGATGTTGTCTTACACCTGCATACATGTTTAATAAACCATTTTAACCATTCAATCCATATCAAAACAAAGTTTTACCCCTCAAAAAGTAAAAGCTCATTCCTAGAGTTTTTGGGTATTTTTCATTGCAAACCTTGTTTTTCCTCCTTGCAAAAAAATTGCTCTTCCACAGTTTCTTCACTCATTTCATCTTCTTCCAAATTTCATATCCACCTTTTTCAAACCTCCTCTATCATTTTGTCAAAATCCACCTTCACATCACGTCATTTCCATTCATACCTCACACTTTAGTTTTCATTGCCTGTTGCTAGGAGTTTTTGTCATCATGGAGGCAAAATTTTCACCAGAGAGAAAAAGAAATCAAAAGGGAGAGAAGATCCTTAGATATGAGCCATCAAATTGCAATGCAATCAGATCCTATCCTTTCATCAAACAATGCTTCGAGGATGTACATTTCTTGGATTTTTGAAAAAGAGTGAGTGAGGTGGGGTTTCATGAACAATTAACAGATTGGGTGGAAACTTAGTTGAAGGGTGAAAGTGTTGTCATCGCTAGTGTTGAGTTCATTTTTTCAGTGGCCTCCATCTCACTTGCAACAAGATTATTGGACAATGGTGAATGTTGGTTCAAAGGAATGACCCTAGATCTTGAATACTACAAGCCTTTCTTAAAAATAGCATACAGGGAAAAACATGCTCACCTTATGCCTTTTAGATATTTATTGGAAAAATATGCCCCTTTGATGAAGAGTGTAATGAGGTTCTGTACATGTGAAGGTAGATTCTCCAGGTTGTATGCTTATCATAGTCATCACCTGATGCATTTAACCTCCCAAAATCCACTCAACATGTGTAACTACCTATCCAGGAGCATTTCCAAAATGTCAGAAAAGATACAATTGAAGGACAAAGAGAACTCCCCAAGCTTATTTCATCATAGTCTAATCAAAATTATTGTCCTTCATTAGTGTGCAAAGAAAGGTATGGCTTGGGAAGCCTTTTTGGAAACAACCTTGAAATGGCATGAAGCCAATGTAGCAACTCAGTATCCTAGTGTGGCAAAACAACAAATGGAGGTGGGGTCCTCTAGAAAATCAATGGAGAAAACTCAAATACCTAAGCCTGAGGTGACTAAAGTGTACAAGAGAGGACAAAGGTTTGTGTTTCTTCTCATGGAGAGAAAGGGGCCAAGCCTTCTTCATTGAAAAAGTAGGAACCGAAAGCGAAAGAGAAAGACACAGTTGAACATGAGTTTGAGCTAGTTGATTCAGAGGCTAGGGATCAAACTTCAAGCATGCGACAGACAATCAGAGATAAGGAATATCAAGTCAAGGAACTTACAATCAATATGGAAAGACAGAAATATGTCATTTCATTCCTTGAACAGGAGAATAGTCAGCTTAAAGAAAAGGAATTGATCATGGAAAAAGAACAAGCCAAGTTATTGCACCAGGTTGACAAAGGAAAAGAGATCATAGAATCAAGTGAGGCTGAGGGATAAAAAGGGAAAGAAAAGAGGAAAAGGCCAAGAACAAGGGGCCTGAAGAAAGCTTTGCAAGAAGAGGATAAACACATCCTATTGAATGAAGACTTAGACCTAGAGGACATGATTGCTCTTGAGGTCAATCAAGACAAGGAATATTCACTCAAAATGGTGAATGAACACTTGGAGAATCTCCTTGAGAAGGAAAATAGAGATAATCAATTGCTCAGACATATGGCTCACCACTACCAAGCTCAAAACATGATCGCCAATGTCAAGGTTAAGCAACTTGAAAACAAGCTTAAAGAAACCAAAAAATACTGAAAGGATGAGGGAAACTTGGAGATGCTTGCTGAAGCATACATGGAGCTTTAACAAACATATTTTTACACCTTCCATCCAATTTTGAGAAAATTCTGAGCGCTTTAATGTTTTTGAGAATTTTTGGGCCAAATTCAAAAAATCAGTTGCTCTGTCTTGGCGCTGCGCTCTTTCCTTAGGCCTCCATTTGAGGAAAGCTCTACATTTTTTGAAATCTCTTTCCATACTCTAAAAACCCATTTGCTCATATGTTGCAGAGGTGGCTTGGTTTTGGAGAAAGGTGCAAAAAAGTGGCAAAAAACTAGCATTATGGACCCTTTTTTAACAGGCACTGTGCTCTTGGAGCGATTTTAGGAGAATGGATTTTTGAAGGCCTTACCATGGTCTAAATACAAAAATTCAAACTATTCTGGAGATGAGACTTGACAGGCTAGTTGATCATTCTCTCATTTTTTCATTTTTACCCCTGGAAGGCACCTCAACATCAGCTCAAAGTCGGCGCTGCGCTTGTACACTTTTTTGTGTTTTAATTAGAAAATTTCACTGTGTAAAATTTCTAGTTTCTAGTTTGACTCAGTCAATGTCAAGATTCTCTATGTAATGGCACTATTTTCGATGCTTGGTGATGTAGGCATGAATAAATGTACATCATAGGTTGTTTTTGATGTTTATTAGGCCTCATAAAAGAAGCAAACTCTCCATGAAGTGTTTGAGTTTCACCTTCTCACTCTCACCTGTTGGTTGAGAGAATCTTGGAGTCAGTTCCTCCACCAAGGAATTCAACTCCTAAAGGTGGGAATGTGGTCTAGGAGAGTCTATATGTATCATTTCTCTTCAGGAGAAGAGGGTTGAACCTTTTGTGAAGGAGGCTTTCATGTAATGATCTTTTCAGCTAATACAGAGACAGGTTGCAACTATTTTCAAGGAACTCTAACCCAGTGAGTTCATGGTGCTTGTTCTTCATTCTCTTTTTTTTCTAATGGTTTAAACATCTTTATCTACATGATATATCTTATTTCTATGGATGCCTTATAGTGAAGTATACAAAATTCTTGTTTTTCAAGCTTTGTTATCTGCTTTTCATAGTTATGGTCATGTCTTCCTAAGCTAATGGAATCATGTTTACTTATGCTCATTAGTTTCTTCTACACTTTTTCCTCTATACTACACTGAAAATATTATAAACACACCATGGCTTCTGATATCTAGGTCCTTCTCATATTTTATCCTGCACTTCTACAACCTAGACCTATTTGTGGCTCCACCCCCTAAGTTCAACAAACTCTAAAACCCAAATTGTCACAAACAAACAAAAAAATACATATATCTAGCCTAAAACTCATTTTATTTAAAATCATATCACTGATAAGAGACTTAGAGAGATCCCTCTCATGCTCAGTAAACCTAGCTACTGAGCTAAAGTGGTTTGAGGTTACCCTTCTCGATTTCCTTTTCAGCCTAGGAAATTGTAAGAACTAACATTTTTGGCGCCATTGCTGGGGAACGAAATACCATATCTTCCCTAAGAAAGAACAACAAGGATCATATCTGATTTTTGATGGTGAACAATGATCTGACACAATAAAGGCTGTGCATCTTTCACCTGGCGAATCCAGTGTCAAAGAATCCAAAGAATAAGGATTCTCATGGTGACTCCATTGTTCAAAACTGGTAGTCTAAAGAACTTCTTGGTGAGTTAACTATTTTAAAAATGGATTCAACTCCTTGAAGGTATGATCCTATGAATCGAGATCATATTCTTGGTTTTCCAAATCGTATTCCTTGTATAGATTGGAAACGAGGGCTGCCAAAGTTTAAAGTTCAGGATGGCCAAGATGAGGCTATTCTGCATCTAATCAAATTTCACTAGAATATACATAAGTTTGGGATTATTTTTCATGAGGATTATTTGATGAAGATTTTTATGGCTACCCTGGAAGGGAAAGAAAGATCTTGGTATGAAGGATTGCAGCTAGGTAGCTTATACCCTCTTAAAGATTTCCACACAACAATCTTTGATTTTTATGGAAAATCTCATCATTCATTTTTGTTGTTTGAAGATTGTTGTGAATCCTATGAAAACTTCATTCAATACCTTGAAGAGGCTTTTGGTGATGAAGAGTGTCTAGATTATGAAATCATAGAGGCCCTTTACAATTTTTCTTCCCAACAACAATTTGAAGAAGCTAATCTCTTTGATACACGATATCAAACATGGCACACAATAACCTCCTCTTTGATTGATGAAGAATCAGATGATGAATATTGTCAATATGATCATAAAGATTCCCCACAGGAAAGAATTCTGGAAGCAACAAAACAGACTGATCAGCTAGAGGTAAAGGAAGAAATTCAACAGCTTAAAACTAATCAAGAAGAGGAGAATAATGAAAAATAACATGTTATTTTAGATCCTGTGGGTGTATACCTTAGCATTGTGGCTATCAAACAAAGTTCTCTAGCGAATCATCAGGAAAAAGTAATTTAGCATACCATTGAAGAATCATTTGTTGATTTGCAACAATCCTATGATCTACAAGAACATCTCCAAGAGACAAAAATTTCTATAGCTGAAAATGAAACTGATCAAATTGTCAAGAATCAAGAAAAGAGAAGTGAAAGAGAAGAGTTTGTTCTAAAGAATATTGCAGAAGAAAATTGTATTCAGGAAAACTTCCAACAGACAATGTCTCCTTTGACTAAAGATAATATTGATCAACAATCAATTGATGAAGGTCACATTCAATCCCATGAATTATATGAAGGTATTCAGCAGTTTTCAAGAGACCAAGACATTGATGAGGAGTGTCAATCAAATTTCTCTTCAAATATTTCATTTCTTGAATTTGCGTTTCAAGTTGAAACTTGTCCATCTATATGTTCAGAATTTTTTGAAGACCAAGAGCCCACTCTTCCCAAAATTCATCATGAAGAGCAACTAGTTTCAATAGAAGGATGTTTCTTGATTCCTCCAAATTATCAAGAGCCAATTTTTCATGATTTTTAGGATCTTGTGGAAAATTCGTTACAGCCAGTAATGAAGGTCAATGTTATAGCATTCATTGATGAAGGTGATCAATTTCAGTACATAGACAAATCAACAGTTTGGAATGAGGTTTGTTTTCCTATTTTAAATCATCTAGAAAAGCATATGTTGCATGCTTTCCATGATTCTCTAGTGAGTTTATTGGATTCACTAATAGAGGAAGAATTTTTCAAGTTTGTGAATACAGGTGTTGAATTCATATGGAATTTGGAGTAGCCTAGCTTTTGTTTTGTCTGCCTTGTCAAGGAAAGTGTGAGTAGGATTCAAGTAAGTATCCATTTGATGGATTGGTTACACTAGAGGGATCATTACAAATGATTGTATATACATCTTTAGCAAGAGGGTGGTTATCATCAGGATTTGAAGCCCTAGGTGAAGGCCCTAATATCTCAATGGTCTGCTACCATAAGTAAGTTCAGACAGTATATTTTTTATATTCATGTCAGTCGGTTTTTAGTTTCAGTTTAGTTTTTTGCATTCTGACTCCATGCACAATGGATAAGGCTACTTGGTCCATGGTGTTCTAAAAACCTCCAAGGAGATGTCATCCCTAGTTGGAGCCAATGTTAGTGTCAGTCTTGTTATCCTATCACCTGGATCAAATGTTCTTTTATTATGCTTGTTGAGACTATCAAAATATTTTTTTTTTATGTCACTAGGTTTACACAACAAAATTTGATCATTGTTTGGTCAGTCTAGAGATGAAGTCAATCTTTTGGAAATTTACTTATGTTGGTCACCTATCACACTTTTATGGAGGTTTCATAATAAAGACATGTTAGTCACCATCATCATTCCATTTAGCCTCAGGTCACTCATTAGGTCACTAGGGTTTCCAAGGTCCATCATTTTCATGAATAAATACAACAGTGAACAAAGCATGACAAGTAGCTCTTGGGTATTAATTTCTGAATTTTCACACATTCATCATGTTCTCATGTTCAAAAAGTTCCAGAAGAAGGAGTTCCAATAGTTAGGAAATTAAATGGTAGCTCAGGTTTTCAGTGATAAAGGTAACTCTGTTTTCATAAGAGAAAAATCTATTTTTAAAGGATGGTGGGTCCCATTTCTTTTTTAAAAAGAGAAATAATTTTCTCTATATAAACTCAAAAGCCCCCAAACTTGGTTCATTTACCTCCTATTCACTCTTGAGTATCGAGTTATCCCGGCCAAGAGAGTAAAAATGTTGGTTCCCTAGGAAAATTTGGCAAAAGTATTGAAGCGATGCGCTTAGGAACAAAGCAATGCACTCAGAGCAGAGGCACTGCGCTCAATCACTGCACTCAGGAACAAAGCGTTGTGCTTAAGACAGAGTGCCCACAATTCACCCAAAACTCTCCCAAATTTCTTTTTTTCTTGCAAGCTTAATTTCATTGAGTTCTAAGCCAAGGGACAAGTAAGTACACCATCATTATCCCTCATTTGCTTTTCAAATTCATCTCATGTCAATGATTCTTCAAATTAGGGTTTGTAGTGAACTTTTTCATGGGAAATGATAAGGTGATAATGGCCATTTTTATTTTTGGTTTCTAAAACATATAATATGTTGTCCTACACCTGCATACATGTTTAATAAACCATTTTAACCATTCAATCCACCTCAAAACAAATTTTTACCCCTCAAAAAGTAAAACCTTGGCTCATTCCTAGAGGTTTTTGGTCATTTTTCATTACAAACCCTGTTTTTCCTCCTTACAAGCAAATCACTCTCCCACTATTTCTTCACTCATTTTCATCAGCTTCCAAATTTCATATCCACCTTTTCCAAACCTCCTCTATCATTTTTTTAAAATCCACCTATCACTTCATTTCTGTTCATACCTCACACTTTAGTTTTCATTGCTTGCTGCTAGGATTTTTTGTCGTCATGGCGGCAGAATCTTCACCAGTGAGAAAAAGACAACATAAGTGGGGGAATATCCTCAGATATGAGCCATCAAATTTCAATGCAATCAACTCCTATCCTTTCATCAAGCAGTGCTTCGAGGATGTACATTGCTTGGAGTTTTGCAAAAGAGTGAGTGAGGTGGGGTTTCATGAACAATTAACAAATTGGGTGGCAACTCAATTGAAGGGTGAATGTGGTGTCATTTCTGGTGTTGAGTTCATTTTCTCAGTGGCCTCCATCTCACTTGCAACAAGGTTATGGGCAATGGTGAATATTGGTTCAAAGAAATGAGCCTAGATATTGAACACTACAAGCCTTTCTTAAAAAGACCATACAGGGAAAAATATGCTTGCCTTATGCCTTTCATATACTTATTGGAGAAATATGCAACTTTGATGAAGAGTGTCATGAGGTTCTTTCCATGTGGAGGGTGATTCTCTATGTTGTATGCTTATCATATTCACCTCCTGATGCATTTCACCTCTCAAAAGCCACTCAACATGTGTGAGTAACTATCCAAGAGAATTTCAAAAATGTTAGAAAATATAAAATCGAAGGACAAAGAGAACTCCCCAATCCTGTTTCATCATAGTCTAATAAAAAATATTGTCCTTCACCAGCTTGCAGATAAAGGTATGGCTTAGGAAGCCTTTTTGGAAACAACCCTGAAATGGCATGAAGCCAATGTAGTGACTCAGTCTCCTAGTGCGCCAAAACAACAAATGGAGGTGGGGTCCTTTAGCAAGTAAGTGGAGAAAACTCAATTACCTAAGCCTAAGGTGACTAAGTGTACAAGATAGGATAGAGGCTTGTGTTTTCTTCTCATGGAGAGAGAGGGGCCAAGCCTTCTTCATCAACAAAGCAGGAACTGACAGCGAAAGAGAAAGGCACAGTTGAGCATGAGTTTGATATAGTTGATTCAGAGGCCAAGGATCATACTTCAAGCATGTGACAGACAATAACAGATAAGGAATATCAAATCAAGGAGCTTACAATCAATATGGAAAGAGAAAAATATGTCATTTCATTCCTTGAACAGAAGAATAGTCAGCTAAAAGCAAAGGAATTGATCATGGAAAAAGAACAAGCCAAGCCATTGCACCAGGTTGGAAAAGGAAAAGAAATCATAGAATCAAGTGAGCCTGAAGGATGAAAAGGGAAAGGAAAGAGGATAAGTCCAAGAACAAGGGGCTTGAAGAAAGCTTTGCAAGAAGAGGATAAACACATCCTATTGAATGAAGACCTAGACCTAGAGGATGTGATTGCTCTTGAGGTCAATCAAGACAAGGAATATTGGCTCAACAGGGTGAATGAACACTTGGAGAATCTCCTTGAGAAGGAAAATAGAGATAATCAATTGTTCAGACATATGGCTCACCACTACCAAGCTCAAAACACGATCGCTAATGTCAAGGTTAAGCAGCTTGAAAACAAGTTTAAAGAAGCCAAAAAAGACCAAAAGGATGAGGGAAACTTGGAGATGTTTGTTGAAGAAACTATGAAGCTTTAACAAACATATTTTTACACCTTCCATCCAATTTTGAGCAAATTCTAAGCACTTTAAGTTTTTTGAGAATTTTTGGGCCAAAATTCAGAAAATTTGTGTTGGAAATAATACTGAGAGGGGGGTTGAATCAGTATTATCAAGTCAAATATTCCTTTTTCAAAACAAATGATATACGCTACTTTAGTTAGTTAAACACGTGTATATACACATCTATTCAGAAGGAAAACCACGTATACAAGGCAAGCTTTTAATTTACTTTATCTTTATGATGATGATTGTTAATCTATGTTGCAGAAAAAAATAACCAGTAACTAGAGACAGTAAAACATAATAGAAGGACAATCATGCACAAGAACACAAGATATAAGGTGGAAACCCAATGTGGGCGAAAACCACCTGCTGTAATTCGTCTCTATCTTCTTTTAAATTAGAAACTTCTTTTACAATGTACTAGTGCAGTCA
>APFE030137562.1:0-16056 GCA_000404065.3 Pinus taeda
TTTTGATGGTTGAATAAATTTCTTGTAAAAAAATAAAAATAAAATTCGAAATAAGAAAATTGGTGAATCCATTACTTGTTATATTTAAATATTTGATTCTTACAAAACATTATTTATAAACAAGTTGTCAAATTTAAGAATTCTTAGGAATTAGTGGAATCATTTTAATGCAACTAGATATATTGAGGCAAAGGCCTTTTTTAGCCTATTATGGGGCAATGGTATGGTGAATTAAATGTTTGTTTATAAACATTAACATGGGGGCTCATTAGTCCATTATGGGGCAATGGTATAGTGGATTAAATGTTTGTTTATAAATATTAACATGTAGGGTCATTTAAAAATATAATAAATGGTTGGTTGAAGGTTACAGCCTTTGTTTGAATAGTCTTTTAATGATGGAAATGGATTTATCACCATGGAAAAACCATGCTTACATCTATGACCCTAACACTAAGTTATAATTATAATTCTTTATAATTAATAATAAAATTACTCAACAACAAGTGCCAATAATATCAATTTTCTTAAACTGTTCCTATTTAACATTATGACTCATTCAAATCACATAATGATAATTAATTTATTTAAAAAATAGAAAATTTGAAATTAAAATTAAATTAAATACTTAATAATTATAATTGTTAATGAAACATTTTGACTTAATCAAATTAAATAATAAAATATTTTATATTTGTACTTGTATTTTTTTAAATGTAGTTAGATGTAGTCAAAATGTTTAGATAACGGAACACATATTCCACTACATTGTGTCTTTTAATTTAAAAAATATATATATAATATTTTGATTATGAAAATAAAGATGTTTTTAGGCATGTGTTATTTATATTGGCCCATAATAGTGTACCAAATCTTACTTAAATGTTAACACTATCCATGGCAAATGGTGACCATCTATGGTTAAAATCTTTCTAAGTATTAACTCTTTATGTGCTTATTAAATGAAATTTAAATATATGTACAAAATTATTATTTTAATTTATATGGTAAAATGGATCAAGTTTGACAAGATTGTACGGTTTTGTCTACTCAGTTTGGTTTATCCTCAAGACAAGTTGAATGAACAAATCTCTTTACATATTAAATAGAAAAAGCAGAACATCCCTTTACGAGGTAATGGCTATATTGACAAGGCATAGGGAAATGGTTAGTTTGCACTAGATTAGGGGTATGAACTTTATTTAATTAAATAAGTTAATTCAGTTATTTATATTGTTATTAAAATAAAAGTAAATGGACCATTTTATAATTATATACTATATATATATATATATATATAATATATTCTCAGTAAAAGCTAAATCATATTAACTAAAATTCAAAATATTTTTACATGGAATTGAGGCTTCAGGGGAGAGAGCCCAAGAGCCATCAACATTGCACCACTGCCCCATAACTGTAAGAAAATGGGGAAAACATTAACATACACCCACCAAAATGGGCGTTAGAAACATAAATAGGCTGATAGAAAGAGAGAGAATCATATAAGGAGAGCTCACAGGAGACATCCTTGAAGAGGTAGGACAAATTCAAAAGGAGACATGCCTTCACACATGTCAGCCATCTTCCGCGTCCTCCACATGAGTCTTCTCAACATACCGACACGCACTGCCCATACTGAGATTCCCCTTGCCATCTATCGCCTTAATCAAAGGCTGGTTCAAGTTGCTCTGAAACTTGAAATGCGTCGTTTGGAAGGCGTTGTTAGGAACACACTTGCGAGTAGGACTCGGGGGAGGCAAATCCTCATGAGAGGAGGAGAGGTTAATGGGAAATTGAGCTGAGTCTGCCAATTGGCTGACGGAAGGCCGCTTGCCACTGCCTTGGTGATCCAAGTGGTTCCTCTTTCCATGGTGCTTCATTTTAACGAGCAAGGGAAAGGACACAGAAAAATCAAGGAATTTAGTGCTAGAAACAAGGGAGGGACCAAATTGGACCAGAGACCAGTGAGCATAGACAGTGAAGACTCGAGACGGAGAGATAGCATAGTCAATACAAAAATCAAAGGCTTCACACAGCTTACCCCGAGTCACCGAACTAATCCCCCTATGGAGAGCGCGCTCGTGCGCTCGAATTGCTCCCAAAACGAACCCGAGCGAGCTTAAACTTGCCTGTCAAGACAGGCTCTTGCTTATCATCACACCATAACTGAAACGAGAGCTTGGAACCAGAGAACTGAACGCGAGAGGTGGTTTGTTCCCAGGAAATCGCCATGCTTATAACCATTAACACGGTGCGTTGGAGCACGTCCTTCATTAATGCAACAGGCCTACACTGTCCTGCCTTCATTAAAACATTCCTTCTGCGAGAGATAGGGATCTCGGATGCCACGCTGCTCTGTAGGTTGCAGTACCTCGGTTCTTTACATTGCATGGTGGACAATCAATGTTCGTTCGTCACCCACATCCGGGGGAAATTCCTCCTCCTGTGTCATTTCCTTCTGCACTAGATTATTGAAGTCGAGGAGTTGTGAAGTAGTGGCTAAGCAAGAGAGTGACCCGACGTAGAGATGCATCCCACAATCAACTCCCATATTTGCTAATAAATCCGCCACTTTGTTCCCTTCTCGGTGAATGTGTTTTAGGGTGATTCCTCTGTGGGAATAGAACTAGCGTTCAATAGCTCGTAGCCTATTTTCCATTCGTCGCTAACTTTACAAGCTGGGGATCCTTGAAGGATTCTAGAGACCATTTTGATAATGATTTCTGAGTCTCCTTCTATTATGAGGGGAAAGAGGTCCTTATCATGAGCCACGAGTAGACCTTGCCATAGACCCTCCAATTCAACTGAATTATTTGTATCCCATCCTATAGATCCCAGGAAAGTTAGGATTGGAGTCCCCTTGTGATTTCTAAAAATTCCGCCAAAGCCTGCATTCCCTAGTTTGCCTTTTGAGGCCCCATCAAAGTTTAGCTGAAACATATTCTCGGGAGGAGGGGTCCATTGCATGGACTGGTGGTTCTTTGGCTGCCTTGTTCCTGTAGTTAGCTCATCTTGCTTCCGTTGGAAATTCCAATTGTTCGAGATTGATTGTTCTTGGGGAATGGTTAGGAAGTCCTCTTGATACGAGGTTTTGAGGAATATGGTTTCTTCAATATTTTGGTGGAGAAGTTTCCATATTTCCTCCAACGATCTGGTATGATCCTTGAATATTCTACCATTTCTCTCCTTCTAGATAGCCCATAAGACAAAGCCTGGGATGAGTTTCCAGAGGAAATTAAGGATTTTTCTTTGATATGGGTTGTGGGCCCAGTTGCGCAGAGTATCCCTAATGACTTCATTGGATCCACCGTTCCTTTGGTAGCGAAAGCTAATTTTTTGCCATATCTTTTGTGCTAATGGGTAGTGGTGCATCAGGTGGATTATGGATTCCTCATTCTGTTTGCAATTTGGACATATGGAGGGCCCATGGAAATTTATTTTTCTCAAATTGTCCCACGTTAGAATCTTGTTGTGACAGAGGAGCCAAAGAAAGGTGGACACC
Source organism: Pinus taeda (assembly GCA_000404065.3). Lineage (NCBI taxonomy): Eukaryota > Viridiplantae > Streptophyta > Pinopsida > Pinales > Pinaceae > Pinus > Pinus taeda. The sequence continues at coordinate 3,506 of APFE030137562.1, forward strand.
TTCGGCCATATGGAGGGGTCCCATATTTTACTCCATAACAGATCTACCACCATGTGATCCTTTATAAGGATATTATATGCCTCTTTTGTTGAGAAAATTCCTTTTTCTTCATATCCCCATCTGAGGATGTCCTTATCCTCACAGTGTAGAATTTTCCATTTCAATAGTTCTGTGTCTAGGGTTTGTTGAATTTGTGCCTCCTCCTGTTTGAGGATTTGAGAGGCTCGGAGCCATTCTCTGTACTCAAGATTTGAAGAGGTTCTCCAAAAGTTTCCTACCGTATCAAAGGGATGCATATCTGGCATTAAATTAGGAATGAGAGAGAGCTAGTGTTTGAGGGCGGGCATGTGCTGCCAGCAGTCTTCCCAAAACCTTGCACTGCTACCATTCTTGATTTCCCAAAAGCTATGCTCTTGAATGAGGCTTTTATGTTGTTTTGCTAAATTCCACATGATTGATCCTGAGTTGAGATCTGATAGTCTAATTAGTTCCTCCATTGGACAATTTCAGGCATATTTGGCAGTCCATAGGTAGGCCCAAGGTGTGCGAGGTTGAGTCCATTACTGCCCCAAAGAAAGGATGTTTGGAGAGAGATGAGTTCCTTGAGAACCCATTTAGGTGCCACAAGGATGGAGAACAGGTATAAGGTCATAGCTTGAAGAACAACTTTTATGAGAACTAACCGGCTAGCCATGTTCAGAGATCGATGGGTCCAAGAAGAGAGACGCATCTCTAACTTTTCTAGCAAGATCTTCTAGGATGAGTGCTTTAGGGCAGAGGCTATCAGAGGTGCGCCTAGATAGGTAGAGGGCAAGCTAGCAGAAGAGAAGCCTAGAATACGGATAATGGCCAATTTTATGGGAGGGGGGGTGTGAAAGAAGAATATCTGAGATTTTTCTTTATTGATAGATGCACAAGAGGCTTCCGAGAAATTAGACAAAAGGGCTTTGAGTTGGCGCGCCTCCTCGACAGAGGGGTGCCCGAACAACATATTATCATCTACAAATTGCTGGTGGGTAAAAGGAGGGGAATTGTGGAAGGAGAGGCCTTTGAGATGCTTCGATTGCTGGGCCAAGCTGATACTGCATCCTAAACATAAATATATATTAAAATAAGTAAACTATAAAATAAACTAATTAAAATTGTTAGTTATCAAAGTTATTATATATAAATATTAGAGTAATTAATAGTTAGTTAAAAAGTTATAAAAAATAGAGTAAAAATATAAATAGTTAGCTATATTTTTATTAAAATATAATTTAAAGGGACCTTTTCATACACATATATTTATAAATACTAAAATAAATTAATTTTAAATTAAAAGTTATCTATAAGCCCCAAGAGTTAGCTCAATCGGTCAAATCAAGTGCCTCGCCAATGGGAGGTCACAGGGTCGAATCCCGAAAGCTCTTGGGGTTAGGTCAGTAAATAGGCCGAGGGGTGTTGATGCCCTTCTGGTGGCGTCCACTCAGAGATTTAAACCCCTCGACGTAGCGGCTACCCACTGACCAGGGTATCCGTGAACCAGCAAGTGAAAAAAAAAAAGTTATCTATAAAAGTTATTAAAGATATAAATATTAGAGTAATTTTAGGGTTAGAAAGAAAAATTTAATGTTTAAAATTAATTAATAGTTTGAATAAACTAACAAAAGCATCCCAATGTGATTGTCGTGCAAGAATCTTCTCAAACTTGATATGGATCATAGAAGCCTAAATTCAATAATTGGATCAAGTTTTTAATGTCATAAGGATTTAAGGGTTTAATGTATATATTAATGTTTTAAGAAAGATCAACTTTAAAATAAATTCAATGAACATAAAAATGCTTTGGGACCTAACGCACAACATTTAGAAGTCTAGGCTATAGACGTATTCCGGTGTCGTAAAGCGTGGTAACTATTGCTTTCATCGTAGGTTGGGTGATTCCTCCTCTTTGAGATGACAAGTACGTGCTCCCACGTACCGTCGAGTATATATTGGGAGGGAGACCACAATAGGCTATATCCTTTATCCTTAGGAAGTCGTGTCTCCTACACTATCGATCGCAATGCACTGAACACAACATTCGGGAAGATTAATTGTTGTAATATAAAAAGTATTGTGCAGTTTTGCGATTGTTTTGGTAATCCCTGTGTTTAGACTTCCACAGTAGTCACTTTCGTTCCTTTTCAGACTCCTTAAAAGAAAAGATCCATCTGAGCACTTGTCACTTCAGGCTCATTAAAAATCAGAGGCGACTAGAGTAATTTTTAGCTTCTTCTCGACTCTTAAAAATTGAAAAAGAAAGTTGTGTCAAAGTGTCATAAAATTTATGTTAATCAGAATAACGTCATTGTTTCCTCGTTGATCTTAGGTTGAGAAAATGGAGTCCACCAACCAGGGATTTCCCCTTAGGGAAAATCCTAGTCCTTTCTACTCTTGGGGAGATGTTGGTGCACCTCATATGGCCACATTGTCACTTCCACGATTGACAATTGGCCTGTCAATATGGCTCTTCTTGACCTCTGTCATTCCAAGCACCATGATTCGTGAGAAATCAAATTAGCAACCAGATGATACTGAAGTTACCCCCCAACTTTCTACTTTGTTTGTTTCTCCCTCTCCTTCTTCCTCTTCGCTTGGTAAAGTTGGTAAAACAAAAAACCAAGTAACTGAGAAGAATAAGAAAGAGAAGGAGAAGAAGAAGAAGAAGCCAACACCGAAAGGGGGAAACCTTGCACTTTCTGGTGAAAATCCACACACTACACTGTCCAGACCTAAATCTCCATGTGTCGTTTGCAAAGGAGACCACTATCATCGAGATTGTCCTTGCATCCCATGGATCTTAAGGGACAGATCTCCTCATTTGCACAATCCGGTGTCGTCAACCTCTGACGATCATGTTGAGAGTACACCATCAACTAGTGAAAATGAAGTCAAAGAACAGAAAGGAAAATATAAATTTCCTTGTAGACTATGTCAAGGAGATCATGCCATCCATTGTTGTCCCTTCCTAGAAGAAGCTAAAAGAGTCTTGGATAACCGTCCTACTTCACTGCTACGGCTTCCTCTTGGATACAAGAAACTTTTGCCAAGTGCATCGCTAGTTGAAAATCCGACTGACACACCTCTGTGGTCGGTTGAAGCATATATCATTGAAGGTGAACCCTCTAAGTCCACACTAGACTAAAGTCAACAGGTCGAGATGGAAGTCGACCCAGTCTCGTCTTCAGAAGGTCCACCTTGAGATGATTCAATGACCAAAGAGAATGAGAATGACACTGTTCAAATCCTCTTCATAAACACAGACTCCAATGAACATGGGGAAATCTACCTGTTCCTTTACCGCACGAAGGAAATTTGTCGGATTTGTATCCAGCCATTTACTCGATCCCACCTCCAAGAAACCTAGTCGTTTCCTTCGACTAGAATCTACTAGGCACACCACGTCTACCATCTAATGTACCATTCCAAACCATCGTACAAGCTTACAGAATGGTCATGGTCAGTACTATCATAGATGAAGGGGCTTCTGTGTGTATCCTTTCCTCAAGTACTTAGAAAGCGCTTGGTTTGCCATCGCTTCTGCCTTAGATGCAAAATCTGATAAGCTTCAACAAATGAACCAGTCGACCATTAGGAATCCTTCCAAGTTTGCCTATAAACTTGAGAAGAAAAACTGTCTACCTAAACGTAATGGTAGTCCAAGGACCTTTAGATTAAAATCTACTCCTTAGGCGTGATTACATTTATAGCATGGGAGCTATTGTCTCATCACTCTTTCGAGTGATATGTTTTCCTCATGACGGTAGAGTGGTCCAACTCATAGACCAGCTTTCATTCCCTAGCTCACACATAGCTAATAGTCAAATGTCGTCCCTAACTGATCTTTTTGCCCAGGGAATGTCTCATCAATCTCCAGTCCATCAACTTGATGAGTGCGAGTGATTCGGTGATTGTGACTGAAACCGAGGGGGCATGCACCCTCGTGTGCTTCGGCAGGAAAACCCCAAGTATAAGGTGGGTTTCCGGGAAGGAATATGACTAGTATGACTCACCTGTCCATTTAGGAAAATTGGATTAGACTGGAATAAGATACCTCCAACAAAAGGTATGCTTTTCGTGACAGAGCAAGTGTTTTGTCTGCAAATTGAAGGGTAGCCTCGAAACTCTACTTCGTTATACCTGGGGGCATGCAAACCATTTTGCATGAAAGTGAAAAGCGACCATTTATTTTCTTAGTTTGTAGGTTCTTAACCCTTTAAACTCGTAGGATTGGTCATTCCTAGCTTACATAATGAAAGGATCCAGAGCAAAATTTTGAATGGTGCAAGCTCCCTAAACAATGAACTTATTGATGAGACATTCTTATTATATGACTCGCACGAGGAGTTTTACGCAAAGTTCAAGCTCGTTAAAAAATAAACCTAGCAATGAGCATATGTTCCACGAGATTTTAAGCTCATTAAAAAATGAACCCACCTTCGGTAAATAACCATTGCGATCACATTATCATCACCTTTTGAGCCTTGGTCGTGTTCCTACCATCACCTCCAATTTGTTTTAGCCGATCATATGGATCCATTTGATTGTTTACCCCTTTTGAGGAACAACTGTGACGATTGATTCTATTAGCCATCTTCTTTACATTGCCATGATTGGAAAGTTCCAAACCTTACCTCGAACTAGGTGCTACCCGAAAATATCACTCGTTCCTCAAAAAATGAGTCTTCTTTAAGCTCTTCTCATCTCACTCATAAAATATGAAAATATTGCCAAGAAATTGGCCTCTCCAGCTCGTTAAAGCGATCAAAAGTGCTATCCCTCCTCTAGATTTTATTTTTGGACATGAGGGATCATTACACAAAAGGATCGAGCGTTTGTCTTGTTCGACTCATTAAAACTATTGAAAAGTCATCCCTTTCGTATTGTTTTATACTTTTTCAGACTTAAGGGATTACATTATGAAAAACGAATCCAGGAGTTTTCTTTCCATCCCTTTTTAGACACTCTAAAATTAAAAAAGGACCGAGTTATCTTTGTTGTTAAACTTCACAAAACCAATAGCGACAAACTTGTCCATGCAGACAAGAACGAGTTTCACTGTTGCTAGGCTCATTAAAACATAGTGACGAGTTTTCCCAAAGGAAAAATTATAGAACAAGCATATGTTATCCTCCTCAAGCTTGACAAAAATAAAGAGGTACTGGTCAGCAATGACTGGGGAAAAATTGGGAAGAAGACTTGAAGAAACTTTATTGGTAGGAAGTCGCTCTTGAACATGACACTTTCACTCCATCACCATGATTGAGTCGGGTTGGGTTATTCCGTTCACGAGTCATATTACCATTGGTCCACCATACAATCCATTTTTGGGGTTAACACTACCAATCCATTTCAGTGTCGCCGATATGCTCAAGATAAGTCGCTCAAAGAATTCACCAACCCAGCTTGTGTCTCATCCGCTGGAATACCTTCATGCTTCATTCTTTCATGATCACCACCCTGAACCCCATATCATCATATTGTTTCCACCTCCACAAAATCATTTTCTCCGTTGAAGAGGTGTAGGATTGATATAATGATCATCTGATTCTGATAAGTATTCATGGAGATATGAATTTATTTTGAAGGCTATCAAATTTATTCTATAATCATAGGATACACAAATTCCAAAATAAAAATGACTTCTCTCAAATATATTATTGTGATTCAAGACTTGTTGATGTGTTTCCTCAATCCATACCTCGGTGAACAATTTTACAATTGAACTCCTTTGAGGTGCACCTCCTGTTTCTAAAACTCCTTATTGTATAAGTATACAGGAATTAACAAAATTCTAAATGTAGCTACGAAACGGATTGATAAAGGATATATCCACCCCACTCTGTGTCCGTGTGTGGACCTCCAGTATTGTTCGTAGAAGAATGAAACTCTAAGATTATGTCTAAGATTATGTATTGGTTGTAACTAACATATTTTCCCTTACAATATACTAAGGACCAACGTCCTTCCAACCAATCAATGTTATTAACACATTTTATGATCCCAAGGGGACTATATTTAAATTAACATAAATGTGTTGTCTCAAAATATCCACAGGACACTCCTCAATTTTTTCAACTACCCTTTGCTTTTCCTCTATGGTTAATTGAACTAACCAGGTTTTCTGAAATTTACTCCTTTGGAGTTGGCATCCCTCTAAAACATTAGGACTAACACAGCTTAAGCTAGCACCTAGATCAAACAAAATAGAGATAGGTTGATTAGTGACCATACCTTCACACTCAATCATGGTGGGTTGGTATGGTACTTGATGTTCATCAAGTGCAACATTAATCTTGGGAATTCTCCTAACCACCTCCTCAATTGTGGAAGCTTCTTGCATTTTCGAAAGATGCTCCATTCTTGCTCTATGCTAACAATTTTTATAATAATGGAATTCTCTGCACGAGGAGCACTATAGAGGTTGTTTTTGTTGCTCGTCATTAGCACGCTTATTAACTACCCCAGTCTTCCTATTTTCAGTAGATGCTTGGACCTTTGATTTATTCATTGCTCAAAAATTACTAAAGGGTCTTTGTTGTACATTCCTTACTCTTGCCATTTCTATATGTCTATTTGAGGGCATATTTATTCCCCTCGAGTTCAAACCTCCTCTCGAGTCCTCACTTTTCTGTTTCATTTGCTAGTAAGGGATGCAGATTTTTTGCAGAGTGTCGTCCATTATCTTCTATAATCAAATTCCAACTTCTCCTTCATGAAGTTAGTTGGACTACTAATAAAATGTTTAATATTGGCCTTTTCTTCTTGTATACTATTAGGTCCCTTTAATACTAATGTATTCCATTATTATTGTCATTGTAGCCACTTATTGTTATTGTTGTGCCCATGTTATCCCCATATTTTTATTATTGTGTCCCATATAAGCCACTATTGTTATTGGGGTGCCCTTACATTAATATTGTTATGTGGGCTCTCATTATATTGTGATTTCTTAGACAACTATATATAGAAAGGAGGTCTTGTCATTTGAAACATCCAATAATTGTTCATTTGTTTAATGTAAAGGAGGTTTCCCTCTCAAAGAGGCTAATTTTGAAGTCATGTATATATCTTTTCTTCTATTTTGCGAGCTCATTGCATAACATTTGGAATGAGACCTTTGGATTCTAGGCTTTCGATGTCTCAAACAAGTCATCGTGGCAGTTTCACTATAAATTTGTTTCTACAAAGTTTCATATCCTGAAATTAAAACCCATTTGAACCAAAATCTTGATGAACCTTAGGTACATATTTAAGATTTTGTCTCCGTATATTTTTGGAGATATAATCCAAGGTAGTTAGGGTTTTTTAATTCTCTCAAATTATATCTCAAATAGGTGACCTCGAGAAATCATCATAACTTTCTCTGTGAGAATCATATTTAAATTTTGTAAAAGGGTATAGAAAGATGACAGACTGTAGTATTTTATGCGTTGTTTTCAGGTGTGAAGGTTGAAATAGTGACTTCTGGAACTTCGTACAAGTTCACTCTACTGAACTAATCTATAATCACGTGATCACTGAAGATTTGGATTAATGCTTTCTTGGAGAATCCAATGTTGATGAGACTTTTGGGGTTGGAAAGAGGACTAAGAGGGATATCGCGAGATGAAATTTTAGACCTTGTAGATCCGAAATTACACAAATACAATAGATTCAATATCGAGCTCCTAGAAAGTGAAAAAAGGTGTGTAGCCTTTATAATTTTTTCTCAAGTTTGGTTTGAAAAATTAGTTTTAAGGAATTCAAAGGGCATAGTGAAGTGCAATTATCATTAATTGATGCCTCTAAGAAAGAAAATGGAAACACCTAGTAAGCAAACTGAAAGCTCTAGCATGACTCATGAAGAAGAGGAAGAAATGCAACATGATATATCAAAATTATGAGACCAAGTATGACAAATTTCACTGTCACAAAAAGTAACAGAGGTTAAGATTGATGGTTTAAAGAAAGGCATGGAAGCTAAGATGAATGGAATTAAAGCTAAGATGCATGGTGGGATGAATGGTTTAAAGAAAGGTGTGGAAGTTAAGATGAACCACGTGGAATATAATATGGATGGCATAGAAGATAAGATGGATGGTTTAGAAGTAAACATTGAAGATTGTAACAGCCTCCAGGGTAAATGTACACAAAAAAACATAATAGTAATAGAAATGCAATAAAAATATCAGCCATCAAAATCCATATACACATGAGTACATTTGCACATGAAAATCAAGGGAATGAATGTTTTTCATTAATAATGCAATGAACCAACCAGAGATGGGGCTACCATGCTCCACCCGACCATAGATCGGTTGAACCAAGTCTCTATTCAGCGAGTCACCCCCATGCCATATTCCAAGCACAAATGTCAGATCTCATAGAACACATCAATCAAAACTCATATAGGGCTTCTAGAGGCCACCCACCTCAACCCATCAAACAATGATTCCACCTCACGGTTGGACATCACCAAAAGCCATCATTAGATTGGTCTCCATCGAAGCCTTCCTTGGCTTCCAGAGTGTTTGGTCAACCAAGGATTCCAAAACAAGTAACTCAACCCACAACTTATACACAGCTTCCAAACCGTTTTTCCAACCAAGGCTTCGACGACTAGTAACTCGACCCATGTTAAGTTATGGTATGTTCTATGCTTATAAAAGTTTACTTCTTTTTCTTATTATATTCCATAGATTATCAATCACATGTACATAAATTAAAGTGTAGATAGAACATTAAACGATCGACAGAAAACAAGCCAAGACAAGAGACACAAGATGTGGCAGCTAGCTAGGGACAAACCCCACAATATGTGGGGAAACCCTTTGATCAAATATTCTTTTATCTTAAATAATTTATCAGAGAGAAATAGTACAATAAATCTAATTTATATCAATAGTAGGAAACCCTCGACAAGCACCATCAACATTAGCGTCTTCATCATCAAACTAGGGCAGATGATATCTCACAAACCGACTGTCGGATCGGCATGATTCCACCACCAAAAGTTGTGGCTTCTAGAGGAGGTTCAGATGAACCTACATCATAGTTCATATGAAAATATATTCTAGTCCACGCAGGTCAATCTTTACTTCTGCATTTGCAGCTTTAGTTTCGGCACCTTCCGGCTTCAAACTAGGGCACACGATATCTTGCAAACCGTCACTCGGATTGACTTGATTCCACCACCAAAAGTTGCGGCTTTTAGAGGATTCTTAGATGAGCCTACAACATAGTTCAGATGAGTAGATATTCTAGTCCACGTAGGTCAATCTTTACTTCTACAGTTGCAGCTTCAGTTTCGACAGCTTCGAGTTTCACATGTGTGAGAGAGAGACCCTTTTCTGCGCAGTAGAGAAGACACGCTTTTCTACACAGTAGGGAGAGAGAGATGTGATGAGATGAGTGAGTCCAAATGAGGAAAATTCATCTTGTATTTATACACAGCGTTGGTGTTTGAAAAGATGTGACTATTGGGATTTTGAGCCTACACGAGTTGTGGGTTGGCTTGATAATAATTCCATAATCAAAATAAATTCATATCTCCATGAATACTTATAGGAATCAGATGATCTTTATATCAATCCTACACCTCTTCATGAGAGAAATCTAATAAAAATATTATCAGCCATGAATAAGATGACCCACATGAAGTTTTGCCCTAGTTTCCAATTTTAACACTCCCTCTCAACTAGGGAGACCTTCGTCTGCAGTCTGTCTATTGGTCGTTACTATTCATCCACCAAATGCACTATCCTATACAAACTCACACTTGCCCTGCTCTACTCTATTCTACCTATTCTACTTTGTCTTGTTCTGAATTATACTGATCTGTATGGCTCTGCTCTATTATGCGCTACTCTACTTTGTTCTGTTCTGCTTTGCTTTTGTCCAAATTATGAAGAAAAAGAAATGATCGAGGATGTATCATACTAACTCAAAGTCAGCCTTAAAGTATGTACCACTGGTCCCAGACCAGTCTCAACCAATCTGAATTCAGTGTCATAGTGAGTACAACGCGACTGGTTCCAAACCAGTATCATCCTCCACTGACTCAAAGTCAGTCTCAGAGTGCGTACCACTACTCCCAGATCAATCTCAACCGACCCGAAGTCAGCTTCATAGTAAGTACCACTCCTACCACTGGTCCCAGACCAGTATTGCAGTCTCAGAGAGTCTACCACTGGTCTCAGACCAGTCTCAACCGACCCAAAGTCAGCGTCATAGTATGTACCACTCTCACTGGTCCCAGACCAGTACTGCACTGACACGAAGTCAGTCTCAAAGTATCTACCACTGGTCCCAAGCCAGTCTCAACCGACCCGAAGTAAGTGTCATAGTATGGTACAACTCCTACAACTCATCCTACACCAGTATCATTGATCCCAAATCAATGAAGGTCATCCTAGCATAGGCAGTACGGTAGATACAACAATACATCCATCAGTACTACTATGGTCCCTAACTTCATTTCCCTACTGATTGATCATATGAGAGGTGCTTACCATGAGTCCCAAACTCCATGGGTAGGATGCCTCGACAAGAGAACTAATCAATCCTATCCTCATAGGAGAACACATCAATCCTGCTACAATTGCCATGGAGAACACATCAATCCAGGCCTCACAGGAAAACACATCAATCCTGCTACAATCACCATGGAGGACACATCAATCCAAGCCTCATAGGAGAACTAATCATCTTGCTACAAAGGAGAGTGAATCATCCTATTCCACAAGAGAGTGAATCGTCTTGTCCCACAAGAGAGCGAATCATCTTGTTTCACAAGAGAGCGAATCATCTTGTTCCAGTGCACACCACCAGGGGAGGGTGACTCACCTTGTGGTCGTATGTTGCTCCAGTAAGAACCGCAAGCCCTTAGAGCTCTTAGAGCTCAATGTATGCAACATACAGGACCCTTGTACAAGGGTTTCTTGATGACTCCAAGTCATTTGGGAAAATCATAGATTAGATCTTTCCTCGGGGATTTGACAAGGTGTATCAATGTGTACATCATCTTAATGTGATGGAGCCTCCTTGCTCATCGACTTACCATATCCTAGATGATGTTTATATACTAAAGCAATCGACGAATACGAGATTCCTCAATAATCGAATCCGACCTCTGGTTGTTACAGAGAATCATAGTGGTTACTCGTAGATATGTATCCGGTCTTGGTGGTGCTTATGGCAACCGAATCTACTTCCTTCTCATCCATTATATCGAAGTAGAATCCAAAGACAAACAACACTAAAAAGTTCTCCAGTGATCCTCCACACTACCTACCTAATCAGCATTCAAATAATCATGTAGTTTCATATTTCTAGCAGTGTATCTCAATCCATTAGTAATTGTGCCATGAAGATATCTTAGAAGATTCCTCGCATCAATTCAGTGAGGATTAACCAACTATGAGCTCACAATGCTAACTACAAAACATTTGTTCAGACGGAGGTTCACTAAGAACATTAATGTGAATGAGTTTATGAAACTCAAAGGCATTTCCCAAATCTGGTTCGACATCACTACCATATAACTCCTAAAAGTTAAGATCCTCGAGGTAGTCATAGGCTTTCAATCCATCATACCAAATCTTTCCAATATCATTACCACATATTTTCCTTGAGATAGGAAAATTTCCCTTGGCTTCTACCTTACTTCAAGTCCTTGGTCCTTCATTTCAAATTTAGAAGCCAACTCCCTCTTACATTTGTGAATGAGAGGGTCTGCACCTATTAGAAAGAGGTCATCCACATACAACACCCGTATGAGAGGCTTGTCATCTTCAACCTTAAAGTAAAGGTTATGATCAGCTTCAGTCCCAGTGAGTCCCAGCTTCATCAAGTAGCTATTGATCCTCTCATACCATGCTCGAGGTTCTTGCTTCAACCCATAGAGAACCTTCTTCAACTTGCATACATGATATTTTCAATCATAAATCACAAATCCTTCAGGTTGCTCCACATAGACCTCTTCTTTGATCAAACCATGCAAGAACGCGGTCTTGACTTCCATATGTCATATACTTTGTCAGCAAAAACCTGTCCAAGGGAGAAATGAACTATATTGTAACCGAGAAAGAGTTCCTGGCCGTGGTCCATTCCCTGAACAAGTTCCAAAACTACATCACTGGCTATCAAACATTTATGCATACTGATCATGTTGCAATTATATATTTAATGAATAAGCCTGATGTAAATGCACGTATCATTAGATGGTTACTTTTGTTTCAGCAGTTTGATTTGACTATCGTTGACAAACTGGGTAAAGAAAATGTTGTTGCTGACTTCTTGTCTAGATTGGATTTGCCTGTAGGTGAAGAAGGAACAATGGATGACCAGATGCCAGATGAACATCTGTTTGCTATCTCAGTGCTCTCTCCATGGTTTGTTGATATAGCAAACTACTTGGTCTCAACACAGTTCCCTTCGCATCTATCCTCAAAGGAGAAGAGCATAATCATGAGGAAGAGTGCCCCATTCACTTGGATCGGGGGAAACCTATTCAAACTTGGCCCCGATCAGATCTTGAGGTGTTG
>APFE030137567.1:0-21531 GCA_000404065.3 Pinus taeda
CAATGGATATTGCATTTGCCAAGGAAATCAATGAATTCCTTGTTGTCTATCTTGATGACTTAACCCCTTTCTCCAAATCTGATCAAGAGCACCTCAAACACTTAAGGCAGATCTTCATGACATGCAAGAAATATGGCATTTCCTTGAACCCCAAGAAGTCCTTTTTTGGCCTTGAGGAAGGTAAGTTGCTAGGCCACATCATCTCAAAAGACGGTATCGGAATCGATCCAGAAAGAATTCAAGCAACCCTTCAAATTCCATACCCAAGAAACAGAAAAGAGTTGCAAGCATTCCTTGGAAAGATCAATTTCCTAAGGAGATTTATCCCAAACTTAGCAGAAATGATAAGACTGTTAAGTAACATGTTAAAAAAGGATGCCAAGGTAAGATGGTCCCTGGAAACCAAGCAGGCTTTTGAAAGTATCAAAGCCGCCTTGACTCAAATGCCCGTACTTACAAGTCCACAATTTGACAAGGATTTTATCATCTTTTCCTTTGCTTCGGAACACACGATAGCTGCTGTCCTTCTACAAAAGGATGATCAAGGAAATGAAAAGCCTATTGCATTTTTCAGCCGAGCCTTGAGAGATGCACCTTTAAAATATCAAATCATGGAAAAGCAGGCCTATGCCCTTGTCAAAGCCATCAAAGACTTCAGATTTTATATTTTGTATTCACATGTGATTGCTTATGTCCCAAACTCTGTTGTAAAAGACATATTAACTCAAGAGGGACTAGAAGGCAAAAGAGGCAAATGGATTGCCAGTATTCTTGAATATGACATCGAGATAAAACCCACAAAGTTGATAAAGGGACAAGGTTTAACCAAGCTAATGTCTGAAACAAATCTTCAGGCCTTAGACATCAACCAGTTGGACAATGAACAGGAGCTGGCGACTCCACAGATCAGTGAAACCTTTCTACAATCCCCATGGTATGCCGATATTTGCTATGTATTGTTAAGCCTGTGTGTTCCCCCAGGATTGTCCAGAACCAAGAAAATATTTTTGAAGATGAAAGCTCTAAAGTTCTGTGTCTTAGATGGTGCCCTGTTTTGGAAAAATCATGAAGGAATACTACTAAACTGTTTAACCATAAATGAAACCAAAAACATCATGAAAGAGTTCCATGCAGGGGGCTGTGGAGGGCATCTATATTGGAAGTCCACTGCTAACAAGATTATAAGGGCTGGTTATTATTGGCCCTCTCTATTTGCAGATTTCAAAAAACTTGTTGTCTCATGTCACAAATGTCAAATCTTTGAAGGAAAAAGAAAATTGCTCCCTTTGTCCCTTAAGCCTATCTCAACCCAACAACCTTTTCAACAATGGGGTCTTGACTTCATAGGTGAAATCCACCCCTCTTGTTCAGGCCAGCACAAGTGGATTTTAACAGCCACTGACTATTTCACCAAGTGGATTGAGGCCATCCCATGTAGGCAAGCCAATGACTCCACTATTATCTGGTTCCTTCAAGACAGTATCCTTTCTAGATTTGGCTGCCCTAAGAAAATCATCACTGACAATGCTGCTTCTTTCAAATCCAGAAAGATGATCAACTTCTTCCATAAATTTCACATTACCTTGGGCCACTCTTCAGCTTATTATCCTCAAGGTAATGGCTTGGCCGAATCATCCAACAAAAGTCTCATCAACATTATAAAAAAAGTGCTGGAAGAAAACAAAAAGAGTTGGCAGAGGAAGCTCACAAATGCCCTGTGGGTAAATAGACTTTCAACCAAGAAATCCATTGGGATGAGCCCTTATGAGCTAGTATATGGCATGGAAGCCAGATTTCCTTCATCTTTGGGCATTCCTACTATCAAATTGTTACAGGAGATTCAGGCTGAACCAAATGATATTCAAAGAAGAATTAATCAGACCATTCACCTTCAGCAAACCAGAGAGCAAGTGTATGGCATAGCTAAAATTTTGCAGGAAAAGCTCAAAATAATGTTTGATAAAGGAGCCAAGGTTGAGGATTTCCGGGTTGGCAGCAAAGTTCTAAGGTTGGACTCACGAAGAGAAGACAAAGGCAAACATGCTAAGTTTGATTTTCTATGGAAAGGTCCATTCATTATCAGCGCATTGCAAGGCAACAACACATATTTCCTCAAATCCAAAGATGGAAGCACAGCTGAAGAAGGCCCTGTAAATGGCTGAATGTTGAAACATTATCATAATCCCTTTTGTTGAAAATCTCCCAACAAGATGATGTCTGTACATAAAGGTTTGTATATATCAGCATTTTATTTCATTTTTTATATAAAAGTCCAAGCAATAGAGCACACAAAAGAAAGTCAGCTGTGCTACACAGGTCACAGACATTTCAGTTGAGGGAAGCTGTTGTTCTCATTCCCACAGTTTCAATTATCACAGAGTCAGCACTGAAAATTTTCAATTTACAGCAACAATAGAAGATCCAGGCAGTCTGACCTACTGTTCTTGACTTTTCACAAGGAAAAGTCATCCCCAAGTGGAGCCACTGTTAGCCTCCTGCTACAGCAGGTTACTCATCTTTCATGATTGACATTTTTACATGCCAAATATGTCATTCTTTGCATACTGCAATGTTCCATATTTTCTACAGATGCCAGAAAAGGATGCCATGAGAATGTGCTAGTTCAAGTACCACTGTTGTGTTCCAATTTTGATCTACTATTCCATTTTGAAGAACTTTCGGTTAAAGGGAGGTCCAAACAGTCTAATCTTGGTCTCCCTAGGTTTCAATTTCTTGTTTTAGAATATAGAGAATGAATATATGTCCAAACAGCTTAATCTTGGCAGATTCCTAGATAGGTAGAGAAGCAAGGGTGCTCAACAGCCTAATATGAGCCCTGGATGAAATAAGTGTAGATATAGTTAGGAAGACAGTAAAAGAAAAAGTTGAAAAGCTAGGTTTTCTAGTTCAAGTGCACCCAATCCAAAAAGAAGAAAAAATGCTAGGTAAGTAGGCTGGGTAGGTAGTTTTGAGGTTGCAGAATGTTGATTTGTGATCAATTTCATGTTTTCTAGTGTCATATCTATTCAGGTCACAATTATCAGGAAGTGGCCATTTGAAGGACTCAAGCGAGGCATGACTAATTTCCCCCTTCTTCCTTATTCCCCAAGGCACTCACTAATCTCCTTGAAGAGATCAAGATCTGCTTGATACCTCTTAGTTTCATCATTTTCCATATCATTCACCTTGGTAAAGATCTACTTTACTCAAGGAATATTCCTACTCCCTTTATGGATCATTGTTTCCCTTAATGGCCTAAGATTCACCCACTTAGCACTTTCTCATCATGGTCATATTAACTACTAACTTACTATATAGCTCCCTATCTATCTCCCCGTCCCCTACTAAAACTATGTTAATAACTCTCGTACATACTTATCCCCTCCCCTTGGTTGAAAAATAACCATAAGTACACTTGGGAATTGCTAAGTTTGTCTGAAACATAGCAAGAACCCTTATCTGGCCCCTTTAAAACCATCTTCCAATGCAATGGACTCCTTCCAAAGCATGAAACTCTTTTTTTATCGGACCCCTTCCGAGGCCGCAAATACTCTTCAGAGGCATATATACCCTTCTTCTGATCGCAATAACCCTTGCTGACTTCCTTAACATTCTTCCGATCCCTTTGGACCCCCTCCGACGCGATTATTGCAGTCGGAGGTCTCAAAAGTAATGTTGTTCATTTTGGTTCTACCCGATGGATGATCCGCCAATTAATTTTGCAAATCGGCGTATCGCAAAAACTATATGCCACATATATATGCCCCTTCCCCTTTCCGCCGATGCGATATCACAAATCGGAAATCGGTGGTCGCAGGAGTCTTGTTCCCAAAGTGCATGCCGCTTCCCTTTGCTTCGATGCGACATTGCTATAGCATCAAGAGAATATATCGCATTAAAAATACTTCCTCGCCGCATGCCTTCATTTACTCATATATTTCGTTTAAAACATGATCTATCATTAAGACAGGTTTTACTGCAAATTCATCGCAGATCGCAGCATTTCAGTTACCGCTATCGCATCGCAAAAGCATATAAGGCACCACACCATTTAACACTCTACCGCGTCACCCTACCACATCACCCCGTTGACATCATCCGCCGTACCAGGACCCACCGCTGATGTCATGCTAATGTCACCCGCCAAAGAAGGTCGCGCAAGTGCGAAAAAGCATCTTAGGAATCCTAGATTCAAATTATGAGGCAGTTTTCGATGCGCGATTAGCGCTTAGCGCTAATCGCTCATCGCTACGGGAAATGGGCCATATTGGAGAATCTTTAGGGAATCTTTTGATTCCATAGCCGTTTTTGCACCGAAAAGAGCAGAAAAGGCCCGATTTTGTAGTTTTAAACGTATCGGAAGAAAAAGAAAGACCCGGTTCAGGCATTAAAGAGTATCAGAGCAGATGTGAAGCCAAAATCCATGTCAAAGAGTATCAGTGTTGCGGCGAAGTGTATCAGTGAAGATCTTCTCAGGGCTCCAAGCAAATAAAACATTAAAAGAAATCCTTGAAATTCAAGAAGCAGTTAAGCAACCATTAAAAGCTCATCATCACAATAACTGCACATTAAAACTCACATAAGAATAGTAGACCAAAGCTCAAAGCTCAGTTATTGCAACAGCACTGCACCAAGTCACAGAAGACACTACATTAACTTTTTTGATTCAGTTGCTTCTGACACAGCTCAATAGATATTTTATTTGCATTTAATTTCAGCACAACTTTAGGTTTTAAAAACCTTTTTCCCACAAACCTGTTTAGGTCGGTTGTAATAAATACTTCTGGATATTTACCTATAAAGAGGGCCCTCAACATTGTAACAGGGGTTGGTTCTTGTTGGTTGGATGTTTTGATAGAGCAGAGACTCGTACTGTGTATTTGATAATTTCTATAATCAAAGACTGCTTAAGAGCTCGGAGAATGAATTGTGTATTGTGTTTAATGGTTGAAGAGTGACTGTGGAATTCTTGTGCTGATACATGACTCAATAAGTGCTTCTTACCTCTGTTCTTCCATTCATATATCATTATCTATGCAGCAGAAAGAAAGAATAGCTTAGAACTTGTTTAATTGCACTCTATGCTCAATTTATGTTGTTTCTTTATGTTTTCATCTGTTTTAGGCATAAATATGAATTCCACCAGGCTCATATTTTCCCTAATTCACCATGTATGACAGTTATCCATGGATTCTTAACTGCCCCTAGATAGAGCTCATTCTCCTTCCCCCCGTTAAGTTGATTGAGAGATTCTTAAGTGCCTCTCATTCCTTACATTTCACCCCATCTCTTTAGCTTGATGATTGTTTCATGTGCAGCTACCTTGCTCCATATCCTCTTGTGATCAAGAAATCCTACTTGCGGTCCTACTCCTTGAATCCATGCCCAATGGTTTGAAACTTATCTCTCTATGCGTGCCTCTCTGCTTGAATGCACCTTCCTTCCATTCAAACACCATCCAAACCTAAACAAAACCCACTGAACCCAATAGCTAGCCTAAAATCATCATCAACAAAGCTAAATCATCAAGAGAGAGCCCTCTCTGATTACAGGTGGCCTAGAACCTGTAATCCAAAGATTGCTTTGTGGTTACCTCGGCCGTATCCCATCAGGAGCTTAGGGACAACCTGAGTGATAATAGGGTGTATGCTTGTATTTGTTTCAACTAATTATTTACCTCAAAATCTGTTGTTTGTGCTGATATGGGAAGGTACTTAAACTGATATATAAATGTGTATAACAGTAGTTAAAGTAGCAGTGAAACAAACACATAAGACAACAATATAATATTGAGTTCACCCTTATATCTTGGGCTACGTCTACTTAAGCTTTAGTCAACTCGATTAGGCTCTCTGGGATTGTGGCTTCAATTTTTTTACAAGTGCTACACTTAACTCTAATGTTTTATACAGGAACATTGAGCTCAGAACACCATCTTATCCCTTGGCTCTTGGAGCTCTTCGGCTTTCTAGCTCTGGCACTTGGCTCTAGCTCTGGCTCACAGCTCTCACTTCTGGTGCTCACTCTGGCTCTTGCTCTGGCTGTAGCCCGCAACTCTCTACTCTAGCTTCTCTAAGCCCTTTCTCTCAGCCTTTTCATACCTCTGTGAATCGCTCGACCTCCAAGCAATTTCAACAACAATATGCTGCTATCAATTGCACTCTCTGGCTCTTCACTTGACCTCCCAGTGACTCCCTAGACTCTCTGCGCATTCAACATTTTTTTATTGTTTGCTCTTTGCTCTCTTCTACTGCCCCTCCTCTTTCCTTCGTCTCTTCGTCTCACTTCTTTCGGCTGTTACATTCACTGCATCACCTCAGAAGGAAATGGCCACCTGTTCCATAACGGAGAAGTGTCAGGTTCACCAGAAACACTCGATTGTTTGAAATTGTTGTTATTTATGTTTACTCCAAGAATGCTCGTGAAACACGAATCTCTGCCAACTCATCGTCCACGTCAGACTTCAAATCTTTATGTGTCGTAGCTCATTTCTCCTTCAGGTCCAGTCATCCATTGGGTGCAATCTCTGTCATGAGATCTGGGGCCTCCAAATCCTATAGTTATTGCTCTTATCGCGTGGATGACTTGCTCGGACGTTAGCCCGTGATGAGAGAAGTTTTCTCTCTCATCCGTCAAAGACGCATCATTCACTTTATGGCATCACTGGGTCCTCTGACAAACTCGCTTACCACCTAAAATGCCTCTGATATTCTGCCAGTTTTGGACTGTGGGACCCTCCTATCGTTTCAGCGCTTTTCCCACAGTTTTTGGGTTTTCCTTGTGACTGTGTGCTCAGGGCTTTTCCTTCTCGAGGGGTTTTGCCCAGTGATGTGCGATTAGTGATTTTCCCATGGTTTGCAGGTTTTCGTTGTGAATGTGCGCTCGAGGCTTTTCCTTCTCGAGGGGTTTTGCCTAGCGATGCGCAATTAGTGCTTTTCCCACAGTTTTCGGTTTTTCCTTGTGACTGAGCACTCAGGGCTTTTCCATTTAAAAGGGTTTTGCCTAGCGATGCACGAATTGCACATCAGAAACAACCTCCATTTTCTGATCTGGACTTCCCAACTGCCATTTTTGCACCATGCGTAGTCTCGATGGGCCAACAGTCAGCACATTTTGAGCCAAGGTCCTTGTTGCTTTGTGTTGAGTACAAATTATCATTGTTAAAAGGTTATTGATAGGCTTTGACATCCACAAGACTTTAAACCTCAGTATGAGTTTTTACAGAGTGCAGGTAGCTTTGAAAGAGTTTAAGGATCCAAATTCAGATCACACCTTCCCACTAAAAGAACTTTTGGTCCACCAAAATACTGATATACTTATCTGAGTAGTAAATGAGAGTAACAACACCCTCTTCTTTCAGCCTCCCTACACTTGCCTTTTCATAGTGCCTTTGAGCCAAAATCTTTAACCACTTCCCTTCTTGGATGGGTTGGTGGTTTTCGGAAGAACTGTTTTCCTCCTTGACTTCATGAAGAACTTCTACTATAAAGTTTACAGAAGGTATTTTGAGCTTCTTTGCCTTGATCCTTGATCCAAGGTGTCTCAAACAAATGTGAAGTACATCTGCTCCACAAAACTTTCATTTGTACCTATTTGAAAAGCTGTCAACAACAACTGTTAACAACAACAGGCATATAGACAACAACTGCATGGGCTAACTCCTGCTTCAATGAAGAAATATATTTCACATCTTGTGAACCCTTCCATGTCTTATATCTGCATACAAATGATTAGCTAGATAACAAGCCAATAAAGCATGCCTTTACAACAAATGACCCTTCAAGTCAAGCATGTAGGAAAAAGACCTTTAGGACTCTTTTCCAAAATATGACACACTTCATCCTTATCTCCATTTTAGAGACCAAGTTAACTTCTCCCAAGCCAGCATCACATGCATATCATGCTCAGGCATACATTCCATCTTTCACCTTCGCTTAAGTACACTATACTTCCAAAGCTGAAATGAACATACTGTTGCAACAATAAAGTGAGTTTCCTACTCAACTTCTTTCCATTTACCATTTTGGTAAGATCCTACAACTTGCATTTATTCCACAAAGAAATGAAAATAGATGCATCACTAGACATGTAGCCTTAATTGGATAAGAATTCTAACCATTCCTTACCAATCCATTTCAAAGGTCCCTTCTTTGTTTGCACATCAGCATTAATATGTGAATCATCCTGAAGCACATCAATAATGGAATCTTTATTTCCATCCCTGCCATTTTCTTTTCCCACCTTCTCCTTCAGCTTTGGTGGAAGTAGTGCTGGATTTAAATTCCAACACCTTTCAATAAGATGCCCTTGCTTATGGCAGTAAGTGCAACACATGTGCATCCTTTTGACAGCATGATTTGCCTTGTCCTATGGACCTTTGGCTGCTTGCTTCTTTTCCTTCAAAAGTTTCGTGTATGTGGCCATCCTCTCCCAACATCTAGAAACATAATGGTTATCCAAACCACAAAAGGAACATGCAATTCTTTTTCCATGCTTTACAAAATCAAAAGGAAGGTTTTTAGAACCAGATTTATACCTGCCTCTTTCACCTTTATTTCCTTCATGAGGAGGTGAGACAAATGAAGAAGTAGCTCCCTTTGGAACACTATCACTTTCTTCAACGCTATCAAAATTTCCACAACCCTCTAGTTCAAGTATGTGCTTCTGAACACCTGCATCATGCAAATGATGTTTTGAGCTATTGCATTCCTCCTGAACACAATCCTCACACTTTTGAGGTAGAGGACCTGCAATGAAACTCCTTTTTGGAACTATTTCAATGGCCTTCATGGCAGTGTTGGAATTCTCTTCATAAGGCTGCCCTTATCCAAGACCCAAATACTTATGCCTTTCCTCAACCATTATTGGCTCAACAATACGTTGTGCATGTTTGCCTAATCCTTTTTCCTCATATCCTATCTTAGACATTAGCTTGGAACCTATGCCTCTGGTATGTTTTTCAAAAGAACCAATATAAGCATTCTTAGAAGAATTTGAAGACAAACAGGAATGGTTTACCTCTTATTCAAGTTGATACTTGGCCAAGGCTTATTTGGAAACAAAGAGTTGTGATTCCAACTCATGCATCCTTTTTAGGTTCATACTTGCAATATGAAGTTGCCTCTCCATTTCCTGCAATTTGCGAGAAGGCATCTGCTTCTCTTCCTCCACGGAATTCAACTTCTCTCTAGGTATGCTACTCTTCCTTCCATCCTCATACATTTCTCTCACCATATCCATCATGGTAGACAAGTCTTTCTTCATGTCTCCATTAAAGGAACTTCGGGAGCAAGAAGAATTTGAGAACTCACTTGTAGAAGTTCTCATTTTCAAAATGCATAAAAGAACTTCAAACAAGATTATTAAAGAGCTTACTCAAGCAACCTTTTTGTGAAAAACCTCTTGTGCTTCAAGGGTTTCTTTGAGGTCCTTTGGGATAGAAGAATGCCTTCGGCTCTTCTTCCTTCTTGTCCTTCCTAGACTGAGCTCTCAATAGCTTTCCCTTCACCTCTGCAAACTCAAGCAATAGTCAGTTTGCAACCAAGCATACAATCAATGAGGCAATCAATCCTTGACTCTCAAAACACCTTTCAGACAAGCAATCTTTGCCCTGTCAATCAAGCATTCCATTATGACCTTCTTTGAAGGTGGGGTTAATCAATCTTAAGCTCTAATATCACCTAATCTAAAAATGGGGTTGTTCGGTTTTCTTGTTTACAAGAACCTCTCCCACTTCCAAAGCTTCAAATTTTCCCAAGTCTTAATGATTAACCAATGCGGAAATAAGAAATGCTTAGAAATATCGGTGTATGCTTATATTTGTTTCAGTTGATTATTTACCTCAAAATCTGTTGTTTATGTTGATATGGGAAGGTACTTAAACTGATATATAAATGCCTATAACAGTAGTTAAAACAGCAATAAAACAAAAAAATAAGACAACAATATAGTATGGAGTTCAACCTGATATCTTGGGCTACGTCTCCCTAAGCTCTAGTCAGCTCGATTAGGCTCTCTGGGATTGTGGCTTCAATTCTTTTAAAAGTGCTACACTTAACTCCAATTTTTTATACAGGAACATTAGGCTCAGAACACCATCTTATCCCTTGGCTCTTGGAGCTCTTCGAATTTCTAGCTCTATCTCTTGGCTTTGGCTCTGGCTCTTGCTCTAGCTATGGCTCTAACTCTAGCTCTGGCTCTATGGCTCGGGCTCTAGTTCTAGCTCTTAAGTCTCGCTCCTAGTGCTCACTCTGGCTCTTCCTCTAGCTATGGCTCGCGGCTCTCTTCTCTAGCTTCTCTAATCCCTTTCTCTCGGCCTTTTCATGCCTCTGTGAATCACTTGACCTCCAACCAATTTCAACAACAATATGCTGATGTCAATTGAGCTCTTTGGCTTTTCACTTGACCTCCGAGTGACTCCCTAGACTCTCCGCACATTTAGTGGTTTTTCGTTGTTCACTCTTTGCTCTCTTCTATTATCCCTCCTCTTTCTCTTCGTCTGTTCATCTCCCTTCTTTCGGCTATTACAATCACTACATCACCTCACAGGGAAATGGCCACCTATTCCATAATAGATAAGTGTCAGGTTCATCGGAAACACTCAATCGTTTGAAATGGTTGTTATTTCTGTTTACTCCAAGAATTCCCATGAAACACGAATCTCTGCCAACTCATCGTCCCCGTCGGACTTCAAATCTTTATGCACCATAGCTTATTTCACCTTCAGGTCCAGTGATCCATTAGGTGCAATCTTTGTCATTAGATTTGGGGCCTCCAAATCCTACGGTTATCGCTCTTATCACGCGGATGACTTGCTCGGACATTAGCCCGTGATGAGTGTGGTTTTCTCTCTCATCTGCTGGACATGCATCATTCACTGTGTGGCATTGTTGGTTCCTCTGACAAACCTTCTTACCGCCCAAAACACCTCTGATATTCCACAGGTTTTGGAGCGCGGGGCCTGCCTATCGTTTCAACACTTTTCCCACAATTTTCGGGTTTTCCTTGTGACTGTGTGCTCAGAGTTTTTCCTTCTCAAGGGGTTTTGCCTAGCGATGCACGATTAGCACTTTTCCCATGGTTTTTAGGTTTTCCTTGTGAATATGCACTCGGGGCTTTTCCTTCTCAAGCTTTTTTGCCCAGCGATGCGTGATTAGCACTTTTCCCATAGTTTTCGAGTTTTCCTTGTGACTAAGCGCTCGGGGATTTTCCATTTCAAGGGGTTTTTCCTAGTGATGCGCGAATCGTGCATTAGAAATGGCCTCCATTTTTTGACCTTGACTTCCCAACTGCCATTTTTACGCCATGCACAGCCCCCATGAGCGAACGATCAGTGTGCTTTGACCAAAGGTCCTCGTTGCTCTGTGCTGGCTACAAATTGTCATTGTTCAGAGGTTATTTCTGATAGGCTTTGTTATCTACAAGACTTTAAGCTTCGGTATGAGTTTTTACAGAGTTTGGGTAGCTTTAAGAGAGTTTAAGAATCCAAATTCGGATCATTAACAGTGATCTTCCCAATAATAGGATAAATATTCTATTAGTTTTCTATGTAGCTTATATGTTGAGATATGTTTCTATCATTGTGTCAACCATTTGATTAGGGAAAATCCCAAAGTGGAAAGTTATGAAAACATGGGAAAATTCTAATGTGCAAGTGAAGAGTTGACACAAGATTAACATGGTGCCATGGATATGTATTAAAGCATTAGACGTCCTCTTAGGTGTTAGCCTAACAGGTATTTGTTGTTTCCTCCTATTGTTAATTACATTCATTCGAGAAGGGAATATATTTTGAATTTGCAAAAGTTTTTTTTAATGTCAGAGAGGATTTGTAAAATTGATTGATGAAAGGGATTCCTGAACAAAGTGGAACCTAGGGTTGGAAAGGATGGTATTTTGGATCTTTAATGGCCAATTCTATTAATATTTTAGTTACTTTTTTTTGGGCTATACATTTTTTTGCTTTGATAATTGCATTACTATTTCTATATTAAATTTATCCCGTAGCATTATAATATTATTCAAATTTAACATTATTATTCAAAAACATATGTAACTATATAGAAAGAACAATATCATCATCAATGCAGCGAAACATAAAGGAACAATAGAATAAAAAATAGTACATATAGAGACACTGACATTGGTCGGAGACTATGGGAAAACCTTTTCAAATTATTCTTCTTATTAGATTGTCATTGAATGATTTAGCAAAAGTGAGTACAATGAACCTTATCCTCAATTATAATAAACCTATCCAGCAAAATCAACTAGAAAACATCCATGATATGAACCCAACAAGGCTAATACTCAAAGCCCTAACTCAGAAGCTTGTGATCAACTATCATTGTCTATATCGAATTGATGAAAAACTTCAGTCAACTGAAAAACCAAAACATAGGTCCCAATAACATGCATGATGTGATGTGCATGCGGTTGAAAGGATTTAGCCGTAGATATGAGTTGACTTTCCTGTGGTTGCATTCGATATTTCTCCATGTCATGCTTGCGACTAAGCCCCAAAATGCTAAAACATAAATGCAAGCTTTGGACCCTGCAATTTCACCTTCGTGTGAACTCATTCCTTCACGAATGTGCCTTAGCCTTGTGTGAGCTAAAAACAAGAAAGAAAAATAGAAGAATGGTCCAAGATTATTGTCAAAATGAGGTTGAGGTCACTTGAATTTATAGTCGTCCAAGGGTGTCCAATTTTCTTTAGGTCCACTTGATTAGATGTATAAATTTGGGTTTTTAATTCAAAAATACACTTTCCTTTCTCCAAATTGAGTGCTTAAATAGTCAAAATTGGTCCTCTCAAAAAGCAGAATCTCATTCCATGGTTAGAACGTATCATTGAACTACCCAATTAACACTCCCTCTCAGCTAAGGAGAGGTTCCAACCGCATCATGTAATCATCACAAGAACCCTTTCATCAAATCATATCAAATCTCAAATATCTCGTCATCAAATGTCATCACTTCTCATCTATGTTCATCTTTTCCTTATTCTTTCTTATCTCTTGATTTTCCCTGCTCATATGTGAAACATTCTCGAATCTAAAAGAAGAAGAATTTGATATGCCTAAGCTACCACTCTCTATCACGTTAGAGAGTGCATCTCAATTTGAAACAATATCAGGGAGCACATCTCAACCTAAAACTACATCAGGGAGCACATCTCAACCTAAAACCATTGCCAGCAGGCAACCCAATGCTACAACCCAAGAAACATCAGAGATATTAACATTATGGAGCCTTTCTCAACTCAGAACCATATCGAGGAGCTTAGTCTCAACCTGAAATCTCATGGGGGAGAAAAACATCTTCCACCCCATATTAAGCAATAAGTGATATAGGGGATCACATCTCAATGCATCGTATTTCCCATTGATCTTCCAAACAATGGCCCTCAAGAGTCATGTGATAGAACACTTACATAATAGTCTGAGCTTGGTGAGATACCCAACTTACCAAAGGTAAGGATGTTATGTAACCAACTCAACAAATAGAAGAAAATATAGAAAAATGACTTCAAAATCAGCCTCTTCGATGGGGAAACCTCCTTTACATTACACAAATGAACAATTCTTAGATGATACAAATTACAAGGCCT
Organism: Pinus taeda; assembly: GCA_000404065.3. Classification (NCBI taxonomy): domain Eukaryota; kingdom Viridiplantae; phylum Streptophyta; class Pinopsida; order Pinales; family Pinaceae; genus Pinus; species Pinus taeda. The sequence continues at coordinate 13,613 of APFE030137567.1, forward strand.
CCTTTCTATATATCGGATTCTAAGGGGTCACAACATAATTAGAGCCGACATTAAAATAATAATGTAAGGGCACAACAATAACAATAGTGGGCTTCTATGGGGCACAATAATAACAATATGGGGATAACATGGGCACAAAAATAACAATAAGGGGCTATAATGACAATAATAATAAGGGAATATACTAGTATTATAGGGATGTAACATGCCCCTCTCCTTCAAAAACATGTTTTCCTCAACGCTTGAGTAGTTCTAGATGCTTCTGTATAAAATTCTCATCCTCCCATGTGGAATCTTTAGCGGGTAAGTCCTTCCACTTGATGAGATACTCTGAAATTGATCGATTTCGTAGTTGTCAAGTTCTTGTTTTAGTGACTGCTTCATGTTCCAATATGATATTTCCTTCCTCGTCAAGTTCTCGGAATATTGTTTGAACTAGGAGCTTGTCACCTATAACCTTATTTAAGCATGAAACATGGAAAACTAGGTGCACTCGAGAAGATGCAGGAAGTTCCAATTTGTATGCCATAGTACCGATATTTTGCAACACCTTGTACGGACCATAATACTTTCGTGATAATTTATTATCATTCTTAGCTTGCTTGAGGGACATTTTTTTCTATGGTTTTACTCATAGAAATACCTAGTCACCTACATCAAAACTTCTTTCACTACGATGTTGATCTGCTTGTTGTTTCATTCTATTCTACACCAAATTCAGGTTATCCCTTAAGATTTGGAAAAAAATTTGTTGATGCTCGATGTGATCTTCCACTTCTTGAACCTTATTATTTTCTCTTAAATATGATGTGATGGATGGTGGATTCTATCCATAAAGTGCCATAAATTAGGTCATTTTTGTTGCAGTATAGAAGGAAGTATTCTACCACCATTCAGCCAGAGCAACCATTTGACCCATTGTGTATGTTTATTAGATACAAAGCAATGAAGATATCCTTCCAAACATTTGTTAACTATCTTAGTTTTCCCATCAGATTGAGGATGATTTTTATAGCTCCAAATCTCACTATTATGGTTTGTGATGCAGCACTCATGGCCTAGGGCAACCCCTCCTTCCAGACCTGGTCCAAAATTTAAAAAACAGTGTTTTATCCCTTATACGGTACATTTCCCTGAGTTAAACGAGTGTATACGTGGCTCGGCATATACCCAACCCGTGTATATGTATTAAAACACTTAAAAAAAATATAAAACTCCTTAATTTCGGGCAGAGATCGCGGGTTTTACCTGCTGATCACTTGTTAGTGCCCATGGCCCAACTGTTCCCAACCAACTCCCAACTAAAAAACTACTTTGGGAGAGGTATAAAAAGACCTCAAAGGGAAGGCCTAGAGAGAAGAGAGAAGAGAGAGAAAGGTTATTATACTGAGATTTTTCCCCTGACCAGGTCTGAAGACCCTTGTGCCTTTTTCACTTCCCCCATTTGTACAGGAAACCCTTGTTTCCTTGTGTGTTGATGTTCATCGACCATTTATGACATCATGGAGTGAGTCATGGAAGGAGATATGCTAAAGGCTTGAGGCTAGACGGATCCGGAAGGAAGGTTTGCTTGGAGCCTGCGAAAGGTTACTCAGGTGAAAATATTCCTTTTTTACATTCTATTTGTCTATAATAAAGAAACACGTCTTGGTTCCTGATATACATCCTCTTTATGTTTATGATATTCATGTTGGAATTCATATGTGAATGGTTGTTTAAAGTTCATGACTAACTACCTTCCTTTATAACATGAAGATGATTTATTTATAAGTCTTTGTCCATATACTGTTGTGTTCTTTGGAATTGGTTGTTTTGCAAGACAAAGGAGCGAAAGGGACTTGAAGAAGGGTTTGGACCCTAAAGGACCTTCTCGAACGTAGGATCTGAGGTACGCCCCTCTTACTATATAATTTTCTTATAATAGCATAACGGCTATGTGAATGTGTGTTTCTCTTTATAGATAACTTTCAGTCTGCTAGGGTTTCCACCCAAAAGCCCTAGGGGAACATTTCCCTCAACAGAATTGGCAACTCCACTAGGGACAACACTCTTGTTGTTCCTAGTTTGGGTGTTTTTCAAGCCAATCGGAGCTCAGTTGCCTGTTTGCTTGCTCTCACTGTCTGGTCTGTTCTTGAATTCTAAGTTTTGCCAGTTTCTTCAATTTGTTTTTTATTTTTCTTGAAATCTTTCATATATGCTGTTTTTCTTAGTTACAGAAGCGTATATACGCTCGTTTACTGAAGTCAACCCGCGTATATGCAGGTTTCCTCAGGATCAATTGCATATACACGTAATCTGTACATAAGTACAGTCGTGTATATCTTGCAATTTTCAAGATTTATAAATCTTTGTGTCTCTGAAGGTTTGTCTAGTGGTTTGATTCAGTTTGAAACAATCATTTTCCAGTATCAGTTGTTTGTTTTACAGCAAGCATCTTGCTCCAATTTCTCTCTGATTGTAATGGGTATTGGCCTTGTTTTTGTTGTTGCAAGCGTCATCATTTTTTGCTAAAGCACGCGAGATTTCTTGTTGGAATCTTGGCTGCTCTGATTCATCAGGGAAGAAACATTGGTCTCAATCTTTGTGTTGAATCTTGCTTTTGCTGACATTTTGTTTGCTTGACAAAACCGCTTTTTGTGACCATCCACTTCTTTGTTTCATGAAAGTTGTTGATTGATACTTTCTTGAGATTAGTCTTTTTAATCTATTTTGGTCTTTGTTGCCAAAGCTTTCATTGCAGATTTTGATTGTTAAAGAGCATCTTTAAACATGTTTATGTTTGTTGAGTTTTCATCCATTGTGTGGTGTCAACTTGCAAAAGTGTTTGTTGCCTACTTTTCAATCACAAAGTTTCAGTTTTGTTGAGAGCATTTTTGAAAAGACTCTTTTGTTGTTGCTTTGAAGAAAACTTTTTGAAAAACTTCATTTTTCTTTCTTGAACTTGGTTTTCATTTGGTTTCCTTTTAGTGAATGAAAGTGCTTTATGTTTGTCTTGAAATTTGTTTTTAGTGTTTAGACGAAATGGATGGTAGCATCTCATATTCCATCTAGACATTTTAAGTGGAAAAATAAAAATCGATAAGCAAGCAACTTTCATTTCTTGTTTTTAGAGTTGTTTTGAATCTTGCATTAGCATATATTTGTTGCATTAGGATAGATTTGCATATCTTTTTAGGCATACATAGCTTTGTTAACTTTTGTGAGTGTGAAGCGTGAATTAACGAAAAGAAAAGAAAAATTGGTTTTATTAGAAGTTCCTTTGAACCCTGTAGAAATTGCTCTTCATCGAAAAACAAAAACAAGTTCATGTGCATATAGTTAGATTTTTATTAATTTCTTTTGCGTCAAAAACACCACTAGTTTCACTTCCGTTATCTCGTGACTTAAATAACAACCTATTTTAAAATCAAGCGCTAACTAAAATTCACTAAACTTTTTTCTTTTAAGTTACATACACCAACAAGTTTTAGGATTTTAGGGCCTTGGATTAGGCGAGTGGAGAGTTAACTCTCCAAGGCCACTTAAACATCAAACGTAGGATTCTAAATAACGAGTGAAAATCCAATAGCGTTAGGAAGACCAGGAAAGCTCTGGATCTGGGAGTTAAGCATGAGGGTCTGTGAAGACAGGGAAGAGAGATACCCCCTCTCCTACTTGTCCGAACTTACCTCACGACTATTCCGCCTGGCTTCTATGATGTGTTGGTATCCATAGTTGCTACTCCTATGGATCTACATAGGTGGCTGCGGATGGGAATCCTGTGGCACCTGAGGTCGACGTTGCATCACTCTCGACAGTACTACCGAAGGAAACCCTTCCGAAGCTTGGGGGTTTGCACCAGCACAGGCTATTATTAGGAGGTCAGCGTAACTTCCTCTGTTACCTTCGCTGATAGGCCTGGGCCCTCATCATCCCAAACTATCTTCGGAAGGCCCCTTAATTCACTTTCTCGTATTTTGGTGTCTGGTCTCAATCACCCAGAGCAGAAATACTTGGAAGTTGTTTGACTGGCTATTATCTTTAGGGACTTTATAGCGTGTGCTCTGTGCTCTTAGTTGGCCTAGCTTTCAATTTTTTGAGTCTTTACTTAGATCTTAACAAGAAATTTAAAGTGGCTGACCGATCTCCTAGACGGTCTCAAAGACTTCGTGGTCTTTCACCACCAAGTTTAGAGCCTTCTCCTAGAAGGCACAGAGGTAATTCTACTGGTGGGTTTCATCCCACGGAAATTGACACATCGGGGATTGATCCTCCTCTCGGGGTCATTAGTATTCAAGCAAGGCCTGGCACTTCTGCGAAACAAGAGAGGAACACTCCAGTTCTTTCTCGAGTTCGCTTACAAGCAGAGAATAACATAGAGGTAGAAGAACTCTCAGAGTCGTTAGCGGCTCCGAATTCTCCCCTACCATCTAGTCATCCAGACGTATTACAATACGTTGGGACTCCACTGCATAGACCGTCAAGTCCAGGTTATGCTACGTGCTTACCCATCGATGACCACTACTGGAAGCATGGCTTCTACAAGTGCTAGGACTGTGTAGACTCCAATATCTATACAAGGGGGAGGAACTATTTCCATCCCCTCCGCTTCTTTATTCGGGTCTTTTGCTAGCACGTCTTTAGTTGGGTCTACCTCCATTCCATCCACGAGTGGAAATTCCCAAACCATTGCTTTTGGTTCTGGATTCTTCCCATTTGGCGCCCATTCGCAGGGTATTCCTTCAGTTCCGTTCAGTGTCGCCATGTCCATGATGAATGGATCGGCTTCATTCCAGGGTTTTCCTTTCAGAAGTGGTCATATACCACATTCCAACCTGACGATAGGATCCATGCCTTTTTCATCTATAGGACAAAGCAGCAATCCTTTCCAAGGTTGGACTAACCCTGGGGTTTGTAGCGCGGGAACTGGGAATCCGTTTTTTGGCCAATATGGGAATAGGCCGTACACCACAGTTAGTTCATTTCAAAGTATTCCTCCCTTAGCTTCGGCTTGGAATCCGTATCAGGGGTTATCAACTCCTCACAATCCTTTAGGAGGAAACTTTGTTGGTTATGGTAGATATGCGGCCGGAGTTGGTCAAAATCCGAATTTTGCTGGATCACAAGGCTTGCCTTTTGGTTCAGTCGGTTCTACTGGCTACTTCGGGAAGCCTAGTGCCTTCCAAAATCTAGGTCAATCTTTTCAGAACTTTGGGAGTTCCGCCCAGTCTGGGTGGAATCCCCAAGGTCCTCCTAGGCTTCTGTTTCTGGCAACATTGAACTTGCCAGATCTCACTAACTTAACAAACGATCAATCAAGTACAATCCAACCTGGCCTCTGGTCCCAACCAAACTCCCTTCAGATATTCCAAAATTCGAAGGGAAGAGTGGTGAGGATCCAGGCGACCATGTAAACACATTCCATTTGTGGTGATCATCTAACTCCCTTATTGACGACTCGATTAGGTTGAGACTCTTTCAACGCACCTTGACTGGTAATGTGGCCAAATGGTATATAGAGTTACCTGGCGGCAACTTTACATCTTTCGCTGACTTAGCCAATATTTTCTTAAATCATTTTTAGTTGCCTGTCCAATATGATGTCGGAACTGAACTACTGGCCACTTTTCATCAAGATAAGGCAACTCGCATTTCTGATCATATTCAGGAATGGAGACGAAGAAAGAGGCTCATTAAAGCCGATATCCCTCGGAGTACCATCTCGAATGGTTTTTTAAATCTTTAATACCTAAGATCTCCAAGGATGTCTCCATGTCTGGAGTCTATTCTGAGGAGCAAGCCATATTTAGGGCCCAACAATTAGAATTGATCTACTCTCAGTCTGGGATCCTACAAAAATACTTGCCAGATGCTCCTGGGTCTAAGGTTGACGTAGCTAAGTCGAAGCCAGGTCCCCACACGGATGGTATTGTTGGGTCGGTAGACATCAATGCGGTGAACGTATTGAACCAATTGCAGCAGTTGTCTTTACAAACTGCTTCTAACAACCAAGTCACATCGTCTAACCCTTTGGCTTCCAAAACCTCTTTGATTAATGCCGTCCAATCTGATAACCCCAAAGGAAATCAAAATTCCAATGGGAAAAAGAAAGGACAAGGTAAGAAAAAGAACCAGGATGGGAAGCCTGATGCAAATAAATCTGACAATAATGCTAGTGGTGGTAGAAATGAGTCTAAAAAGAAAGTCAAGTTTCCATGCAAGTTGTGCAGTAGAGACCACTTAACTCATCTTTGCCCCAAGATTGAAGACGCTCAGTGCTTGTTAGGGCAGTAAGGGACTTCTAGTTCCCAAGCTGTGTTAACCAACCCTTTCCCCCAAGGGCAGCAACTTCTTGCTGGCGCGAGTTCAAACCCTGGAACCTCCGCAAGGGCAACCAAGAAGGGGAAAAATCATCTAATTTTTTCATGATGGGTTCTAACATCCATGTGGCTACTCAGTCACGTGATTATGGTGAAGCCAAAACTTCCAAGGACAAGATTGTTCCTGGAAATACCGACCTTCATATCAAGCGACCCCCTGTTGAGACTATACCCCGGATACCTAAAGGTTCCGCTAAATGCGCGACTATTAATCCTAATGCTAGGGCCACCCAGAATTACTCCATTATGGAGGATCTAGCTCAGAGTTTGTGGGCCATGTCCGCTTTAGAGGTTCTCCAGTTATTTCCAGCTCAGAGAAGTGCTTTACTTTTCGCGATTGGAGCAATCGATCCTACTAACTCTTTAGTGCTCACTTTCGACATGTTAAATGTCAAAAAGTGACTCCCTCATCATATGGCTTTTCAAATAAAGTCTACATACCGGAAAATTAACATTTTTCGTACCGTTATTGACGAAGGGGCTTCCACGTGCGTCATGTCGATGTCATTCTGGAAGGCTATTGGATCACCTTCGGCTGTGCCTTCACCTACCATCTTGACTGCATTCGATGGTCATTCTCATAAGCCGCATGGGATTATCTCGGACTTTCCTATATGTGTTGGGGGGAAGGTTGTTAATATTGAAGTAGAATTCGTAGATGCTAACCTAGACTATAATGTCCTCTTAGGAAGGAACTGGGTATACGAAATGGACGTTGTTTTGACTCTGTTTCATGTCATTTTATTTCCTCATGAGGGGAAAATCGTGAAGTTTGATCAATTGGATTATTGTCCAGTTGATCCTCAAGCAAGCTTTGACTCTACTGTTCCTTTAGTGGATAACCCTTGTCTGCCTACTGAGAATTTAGGAGTAGGGATGTATTCCTCGTTGATAGGTACTTTTGAGTTTCCCTCTCCTATCACTAAAATCAATGCCATTTCATCATCTAAGCAGTCTCCTCGAGGAGAGTTCTTCCGAACTCGTTATTTTTCAGACCCTTGGACCTTGCCTTCACCTACGACCACATTAGTTGAAGAACAAGGGAATGGAATGGCATTTCCTATATCTGTAGCTGAGCTTAGGTATCAGTCTATTGTTAACTCTGCAGACAACCATTCTACTCCTTTTTCCGAAGAGGAGTTAGATGGCGATGTGGCCCCGGCTTGGAGCCTTGATTCTACCTCTACCTTGGACTGCTTAGATTTAGTTTTACATTCTAAAGAAGCAATTATCGAAGCAATGATGGGTATAGATCGACCTTGGGAAGATTTACACCATCATTCATACTTTCTTCCTCCATTGCAGGAGGTAGAATCTAGATTCTCCGAGCTTTGTACTAGTGATGTTTGTACGGTGTCAAATCCTTTGGCTCCAGCACACGTTCGTGCCAAAGGTAATATGTCGGTGATTTCAAAAACAATACCTATAAACATCTCTAGGGGACCCTAACACAATAGAGAATCTCTTCATCGGAATTGAGTGTTCCCCTGAAGAAATTCAAATTTACACCAACTTGTTCAAAGAATTTCGGGATGTATTTGCTTGGTCTTATGAGGAAAT